>CAEFZY010047731.1:0-29367 GCA_903066815.1 Brachyrhaphis roseni | reverse complement strand
TGTTTACCTTCAGGATTTTCTGGTAAAGAGCAGAGTTTGTGCTTCCATCAATTCAGATCGCAAAGCAGCAAATCAGCCCCATGCCATGACTCTACTGCCGCCATATTTAGTTGTATGACTTTCTTTTTCTGAAATTATGCGAGTTTTATACCAGATGTGACGGGATGCACAACTTACAAAAAGCTACACTTTTGTCTTAGCAGTAAACAGGATATTTTCACAAAAGTCTTAAAAGGTTAATGAAGATGTCTTTTAGGCAAATGTGAGACAGGTCTTTATGTTAAGATGCAATTGTTTCTTAGACTATTTCTTATTGTTGAATCTTTAACACTTATCTTAACTAAGGCAGGTGACGCCTGCTTTGACTCTTGTTCTGGGATCTTTTGTCATCTTTCTGAGGCTTTGATTCATTCTTAGAGTAGTTTTGGTCCTGGCAAAAATGATTACTATAATTTTAGAAAAATCTAACAAGAGAAATTAACTGATGAGCAGTAGTTAAGTAAGTGTGTGAAACAGTTTGTTTAAATGGATGAAATAGCATTAAGTCTGGATGAAATGAGGGTAGGAAGGTACAACTTACTTCTTTCATTCACAAGTGGCAAAACTAAACAAATTACTGTAGGTGGGAACCAGCATTTGTGGACCTGTGAAATAAGATGTTACTTTTTCAGTCTGTTTAGTTTTGCAAAGATTGTACCTACTGTGGATGGAGCATTTTATACTTTTAACCTTAAATTGAAATGGAAAGGTTTTAAAGCAGTCGCACCAGCCTGTTTGTAAAAGCACAAGAAGTGCTGTAGTTTAAGCAAAATGCAATTCTAGCTCAATCCAGGACAACATAAAGATAAGAATGTGACAATGGAAGGAAATTATTTGAGGTTTTCACACCCAGCTTCTGATTTTCGACTCTACACCAAACTTGCTGTGGCCGTTAAACAACTCTCAATCGGACATCATCTTTCTGTAGGAACAAAAATCAACTGGAGATCAGGAGATGGGTTTTCAGATGTAATATTTCTGCGCTCAATATTTCACTTCCAGCTCCTGCTGTCTCTGATTGGAGCACAGTCACAACTAGAAAAAGCCATCACAGCTGAGTGGTCGGGCTGTGGAGATACTGATGAGTGCTGACAAGTCCTGTGGGCTACTCGTTTGATGAGCTTGCCCCTGGGTAGATGATCTGATCTTGTCACTTCTGACTGTAATTAACTGGCACTGAACTAGAATAAAAATTCTGCTTGGATATTATTTTTGGAGCGTATTTTTAAAATGTCTTGAGGTTCCGGGAGAAGATAAATTGTGTTAAGCCCTTACCATGACTACAGGCCCAATTGTTCTGAGCCATGAGGCTGGTCTGCTGAGTGCTAAATAAATGAGTGTGGTGTAAAGTGTTTGACATGGAGTGTGGGCCCTTTAAATTTTTTTTGATTTGAATCATCTGTCACAGAGCCTCTGGTGAAATCATCATGTTCACAGTCAAACTGTCACATTCCCATATTTCTTCAAATGCATTGCCTCTGTACTCTGACCCTTGGTAGAGGAAAAGAAGAAAAGTCAACCTGCAAGGTTTTATATTTGGTTTTTAACACGAGAACTCAACAGATTTAACATTTGAGTAATCGATAAGTGAATTTCCAGCACATTTCAGCTTGTTTGGGTGCTTCTTCTGTTCTTGTTGGAAGCCATGTTTGATTGCTCTCTTGAGTCAGTATTGTCGATCACAGCTGCAGTTCTTTTGAGGTATTGAGAAACTTAGATTGAGAAACTCTTTTATAACTAAAGTTCAGTCAGATCAGATTGAGAGAATCTGTGAACATCAATTTTAAAGTCTTTGCACAGATTCTGAGTTGGCTTCAGGTCTGGACTTTGACTGGGCCACACAAGCAGACAGATGCACATTGATCTAATCTTTTTCTTTGTGGCTCAGGCTGCATTTTTAAGGTCGTTGTTGTTCTGCTTCCTGGCTAAGCCTCCCTGACTTCTAACAAGTCTGCCTCCAGAATGACCAATTAGTCAAACATTTTCTCATCAACTCTAACTCCCCAATCCCTGCTGATGGAAAACATTCCAGATCATAATACTACCATGTTTCAGATTGTTTACAGAGCGATGTCACGATAAGGGTTGCTTAAAATATGAGAAAGTTGATTCCCATTGAGTGGCATAAAGATGGAACTAAATTGACATATATTGAAGAAAAGATTAAAAATGTATCCTACTTCTTTTGCCCTGATAACTTTAATAATATGGCTTCCAGTCAGAGCCTTTTGAAATTCTCACTGGTTGGGTAACTCTATAAACATTCAGCTTAGGGACAATTTGTGTGAAGTCACAGACTGTTGACCTTATTAGAAAGAAGTCTGAACATTTTTGTTACTACAATGATAGAAGACTGGGTTTTACTCAAAATCCCATGAGTCAGTGTATTTTATTGGAGTGGCACTCAAAAGTGTTCTTTCAATTCTGATGCATTCCTTATTCAGTTTTATGAATTCACAACTGTCAATTATAAATCTGGTGAATCTAAAACAAGCTTCTGCTACCATTTAACTAAAGCTATAGTTTACAGAGAGGTTGCAAATGATCATGGGTACCTCATTTTATAAAGATATATATGTAATTCATATTGTATGGCACTATAAAAGTAGTCACCAATATTGGGAGAGAACACAGGCAAAAAAATGAAATTGCAAAAGCTGGCTGTTTCTCCAAAACAAATGAAAAAATCTATGCATATTTGTGTTAAAAAGTTTGCTAAGAAGCCAACAGCAACCCTGAAGGAGCTGCAGGAATTTCTCCCAAGCATCGCCTTTACTCCACATGTGACAACCTCATAGATAGGTCTGGATTGAAGATTAGGGCTTCCAGACAGAAACCTTTTTGTTTCAATAAAATAAAGTCTGTGGCTGCATGTGTTGCTGTCTGATGAAACCTCACCTTAACTTTGACTACAGTTTCAAAACGTGAGTTTAACATAAGAACAACAAAGCTCATCATAAAAATAATAAAATGACTTTAAACTTTTATTTTAAAGCCCATTTTCTTCCACTCACATCATGTAGTAGAATACTCTGCTTTAGTTTTGATTATATAAGTGGATGTCCAGTAGATCATAGAATGAATGAAGCAGAAAATCTGATTTTGCAGCGAGATCAGAGAAATTCAGAACAGGTTGATTTAGGTGCTTAATTACTATTTTATTGTGATTGGAGTTTCATTGATATAAGCTGAGGGTAATACAAGTGAATCATTTTAGCAGTTTAAGTGAAACACTACAAAAACCCCTCATGTTGTAGTATTGAATATTTTTTTGTAAAGTACATTTCATTAGTATGGTCATTTAATTTAATTCTAGTGGACTTTTTACCGCAATAAAAAAAAAATAATAAGTCATTGTTTCTCCCTTCTGCTGACATGAAATGTCACTGAGTTTGAGGAGGTCATTGAAAGTGAATTGAGATGGATTGCATTGGTTTTTGGTAGAACTATTTTTATGGATTTTTTTGTATCTCTCTTTTTTTTTTTTTTTTGGTGCCATGCAGGCTCCTTCAGGCGTCCAAGCCTTTTCAGGTGAATGCTTGCGGTTTCAGGGAACTGTGAGAGCATCATCCATAAAACAGAGAACCTCAGTTTAAATTCACTCGACATCTATCCGCCCAGTTGACGCGTCCTTAAAAAGGAGAGTGAGTTTCCTCCGGCTCTGCGACAACAGCGAGTTAATGTTTGCGCTGATCTTCCTTCAAGAGAAGACAAGGATAGATTAGAAGACAGAATAGAGAGGAATGATCCGTACGGGTCCAAAGTCTTCTGCTTCAGGTTGTGTTTCATTGACACTTACAGATTTGTTTTGCTGAAACTCCAGCGAATTGCTTTAAGTACTGGGAAACAAACTGATTTTTGGCATCTAATGCAGTCCTGAGCAGGTTGGGTGGAGTGTTAAATGGGTTAGGGACAGGCACTTAGGGACTGATTAGACCTGCCAACATCAATACTGGCTGTCAGGGTGTAGTGACTGAAGGAGATTGAAGTGTTTAGTTTCAGATTGGCGCGGGAGTTGGACGCAGTGAACGTGAGAGGTTTTCAGTTAGCAGACCGATGGTTTCAGTCTGGAATAATTTTACACAACAATAATAATAGTAACTGTTATTCAACAACAGTGAAATAGTTCTTGATGCCACTTCCATCACAAAGAAAATCAACTTGCATACATTTTCTTTAGTATTTGTACCAAGAAACCAATTTCATTTTGTTGCCATGTTCGATTTTGGTCAAGGTCTGGCAGTGCACAAAGTAATATTTTTATAAGTTCTGGCTGAATTGAAAATGCTTGTTGATAAATAAATATCTGTCAACAACTAAAAAGGTTATATATCACAGAAGTTGTACAAATAGTATCCTACATGTTGTTGAATGGAAACATTTGCAAATAAGTGTGTCTTAAAAGAATTACATTCTCCTTTATAATTCTGATTTCCTTTTTTTTTTTAAGACTTGTTTTGCATATTTCAAAATATGAAAGTGCACCATAATAAACAATCTGTTCTCTAAATTATAACTATGCACACCGAAAAGTATTTCTTGATAGTCATAAAACCAAACAGAAAAGTGCATATTTGCCTCTTGATTGCAAATGATAAGGCTTATAAATTAAGCTTGCTGGGACAACATCCTGAACTTCTCTGTAAAAAAACAAAACAAAAAACAAAACAACCCCCTGTCCTTTCAGTTGCTTTCTACAGATTTCATTATTTTTCTGACTTTTGATTTAAGCATAATGCGGATGCTTCAAATTCTAACCTGGTGTCCTCTGTACTCAGTGATTCACAACAAAGTTTTTCCAGTTCCACTTAGTCACGGTGCGTTCAAAGACACAAGAAAAGGTTATTTTTAATTGTCAGGCCAGTCACCACTCAAACCACTCCACCTGGAAATCTGCCTGGTGAATGGAGGTACATCATTTATTGTTCACATTTGAAAATGCTGTGTTTCCATCTTTGCATTTTACTGATTAAAAGTTGCTGACCAATTTTCTCTTCTACCACTTGTGAAATCCAAAATGAGATTCATGCCTGTACAAAGGGTAGGACTGAAGACTTTAGACTTCTTTAAATCTGTTGGTTGTACTGGTGACATTACGTTTGTTTTCTACAGCAGAGAGGTTCTGCAGAGGCTGATAGAGCGATATATTCTGTGTTCACTCCATTCATTATTCAGGATTGTGCAGTAAAACGACAGAAGCTCAAATTAGGAACTTTATTCCCTAATAGGCAATTAAAGGCAATTATAACTTCATGAAACATTCATGACCACTTAATATCGACTGAGGGTCAGAGCTTTAAATCAAAAGTAATTAAAATGTAATCAGATGTTTTTATCTTTAGGAATTAAGCTTTTAAAAACCACCCATTTCTTTTAAAGTTAGCAGGGACCTCTTATCGACCACTAAGCTAAATCAATACAAGCCAGAAAGAAGACATTCCTGCCTATTTTACAAAACGACATGAAAACAATCAGTTCCATCAATCTCAAATTGAGACTTAGTTGTTTTTCAGTTCAAACTTGTTTTCTTGTATTATTTTGATCTCAATTAAGGACATCAATTTCTCAGTAATTTTTAGAAGTTGTTTTTTTTTGTTATTTCAGTCAACTACCAACAACATTTTGAATTTGATCAAGAATCAAACATTTAATACAGCTGCTTTTTAAAATAAATGGCAGCCAGTCTGTTAGATTTAACCATCTCTAACCAGCACAAATCCAGCTTTTTTTCCACACATTCTCTCTGCTCACAATTAATCTGACTTTTTCAAAAAGTTGTGCTTTATTTTCTCACTAAAACCAGGAAGATGGAGCACATCACTCTGGTTCTAAATTCCTTACACTGGCTCCCTGTAGCTCAGATAATAGACTTTAAAATACTGTTGTTAATTTATAAGTCACTGAATGGTTTAGCACCACAATACATTAAAGATATGCTGTTATTGTATCAACCTTCCAGACCGCTCAGGTCTTTTGGTTCTGGTCTGCTCTGCATCCCAAACACTGAGAACTTCCAGAAAATTGTGTAACAGCTGAAACAATGAGTTGAATGTGGACTAAAAACTCAGCTGTTTCGAGTTGCTTTTGTATCTTAATTAATGACGGCACTTGGAAAAATTTTATGTTTGTTGTTTTTTGTGTTTTGTGTAAAGCACTTTGAACTGCCTTGTTGCTGATATGTGCTGTACAAATAAAATTTTATTTGATTCAGGAATAATATCTCTTCACGCGTATAATTGTTTCTGTGGAAATGCAAGTGTCACTTCAAAGCCTTTCGATAACGTTTCCACAAATATTTTTTCTGACTTAAAATTCGCGTTGAGTCTCAAGGCCAACATTCTCAAAAAAAAAAAAAAAAAAAAAATTATCATTACATTATTATTGTCTAATAGCGCAATTCTTTCTTGAACACTCAAAGCAAAGCTAATGAAAATGTTATGTTTACTGACCACACAAAGTGACAGTTTTTGGATTTACTACATTTTACAGAAAAAAAAAAGTTCTGCTAGTCGGAGCCTACGAAGGAAAACCTAGTAGATTCCATTGACTAGGTGATTGATCAAGTATTGATAGTAATAGGTCTTCTTGTTCCAATTGGCACATCAATATCACAGTGGTAGTTCCACTAAAGCAGATTGCGGTGGGTAGAAAGTGTGATATCACATGACAGCTGACACTTGATGTTTTTTATGTCTTCCACAGAGTGAGCTCCTTTGAATTTTAAGAGCACATAGTCTCCTTGGAGACAAGATGGCGTCCCACAACACTTTACGCAGCTACTCCATCATCCCCTGTTTCATCTTTGTAGAGGTAAGAAGCTGTGTGTGGGTGCATGGGTGCAAGTGATAAGTCCAATGTTTACGATTCTTAGAAATGTGACGATGTAGATGCTTCGAGGATTCATGATGAACTGTAGCAGCCTTTCGGGGAGAGACATAACTTATCAAGGTTCACATTTACTGTTGGGTTATGTGGAAAACCTGCTGCAAAATTGGTTATTTTTGTTGTTGTGTTTAAAGGAGGGTTAGAGTCTGACTTTTTGCTTGTACTGCATTAGAGAGTTGAGCACGATTACAGTGATACTGATTTTGTTTTTTCTTTATTAGCTTGTCATGATAGATCACAAAATACACTGTAAGCTATTTCAAAATGTTATTTAAAGTTTAAAGCAGAGTATGTCTATGTCTAAATTCTGTCTCAGTAGTCCTGCAGTATTTCCTCTTTTGATTTTTCAAAATAAAACAGGTCAATCTTAATACCGATCATCTTTATTTCACTGCTAGCCAATAAAAACTGTAATTGTTTTACTCCAATTCTCTAGCAGAAACGATATGTATGTCTGAGTGAGGATTTATGTAACTGCAAATGACCCTTTTTAGGAGAATTATACGCAACTTACCAGAGCCTAAATGAGTAGAGAAAGTGGAAAGCATGATGTTTATTTCTGTGTGTGAGAGAGAGAGGGAGAGCTCTGCAGCCTATCCATATTTAATTATAGTGTCAGCTGAAAGTCCTTAATCAGAGAGATGTCTCAGGACACTTGGCTTTCTTCTCCCCTTTCTTTTAATATTATACTCACATTAGCACTCATTTGGCCCCTCATAAATTTATTCAGTGTTTGCTTTTCTGTTACTTTTACACGTTTGGAATATCAAACAGACCTTAATATCAGTCAGTCATAGCCTCTTTATGTAATTTATTAATGCTGCTTTAAGAAACAAAAGGTCTTTGTGAATACTTCACAGTGTTTTGATTTGATCTTGCTCCTGATTTAAAGTGGTTCTTTCCTGATATCCTGCATTGAATTAATGCTAGGCTGTTACCAGGGTTTAGAACCAGAGTTAGGACTCTGTTAGAAAAACAAAGAATTGGGACGAAGTAAGCACTGAAACCAGTTTGGTCGAATTAATGCGTCATCAAGATGTTTTGAAAATCAGGTTATTTGCCATATAAAAGTTGCTTGATCTGAAAAACTTCCACATTAAAAACATCAAACAGAAGACACTTGTAGGGAGGATAAATACTTTTTCATTTGGCTTTTTCAGTCCTTTGAGCGATTCTTATTTGCATCCCATTATTATTATTTTTGACCCATTATATTGAGTTTCTTCCATCTGAAACTAAAAAGCAAAAAAATAAATAAATCTTACCACAAAATATGTTAGAAAAGCAAGAGGAATATATTTTATATCAATTAATAAGACACGTTTAATAATTTTTGGCTTTATGACATTTCTTTTATTGCATCATCCTCCATTGCTGTGCCTTATTGCTGTGCAATGTGATAATTATCCAATGACATGGCTAGAACCTGACATTAAATGTTTAATTGGGCTTTGCTAATTATGGCTTTGCAGTTTGTTTACGGATGTGTCACTGGGAAGGAGTTGAAGGAAAACCCTAATTACATTGTTGATGTATAAACACTTTTCTGTTTAATGCTGCCAACTGCGTGTTCGGGGGTTTCAGACAGATACGATGCTGAATTTCTCCAACAGATCGACTTTACTGCTTGATAAGAGGGGATCTAAATATTGATTGCAGCCATAAAGATCTTTTTTTTTTTTTATGTTGTTCTGGTACTAAAGAGCTCATATCCTTGCTTTTCAAACTATAATTGGGTTTCTTTTGCTGTTGTTTTAATCTAGGTGTTGATTTTTAATTTTTTGTTTTTAGTTAGAAATTCATGTCAATGTCTGGTGTCGATGACCTATGTTACTCATAAGATTATTTTAGGAGAAGACAAGCTTGTCTAATTAATTTGATTAAAAACAAAATGGAGCTATGCAATTCCATCTACCACAGTGATTTCTGTTTCATGGGAATTCAAAGCTCTTTACTTCATATCGTCAAATAAGTAAAAAGCTATTACACAGCTTTTCACTGAAACTCTTCCAAGACTAATAATGAATACTTTATGGGAAGATATTTTATGAGATTTTAAACCTTAGTTTGTAGAAAATGAAAGTATTTGAAGAACGTTTGGCAATAAAAAGAAATCAAAACCCATGATTTTATGAGCAGGTTCTGTCAAGTTGCTCTCAATGGCCCCTTTTATTGGGTACAATTACTTGCTAATACAAATAGCAAAGCAGCTAGTCACGCAGCAGCTTACTGGCTGTTAGACAACTTGCTCAATTTAAAAAGGAGCAGCAGAATGAAAGAAGAAAGGGGTTTAAATCAATTTGGACATGTTGTGGATGCATTGTTTACATCAGAGGAGAATGGGAAGACTGGTTCAAGATGGTGGGAAAAATTATTTTCAACCAAACTATGGAGAGTAGCATCTCCTAATGTATATTACTTCAAATGTGGACTGCTTTCCTTAATTTTTTTCCTGATGTATTTCCAAAATGTACACACCTTCTGTTGGTTATTGATGCATAGTATCACAAGCTGAGTGTCAATATATATCGAATTGTCAGGGGAATATTGTTGAATCTGTGGATGAAGAATCAAAGGAGTTCTGAAGTGAAAGGAGGATCTAAACCAGCTCTAAAAAAGTGGCCGGTGAATGTGGATGCATGTTTAAATTTCAAACTGTGTAGTAGAAGCATAAAGTTAATTAAATATTTTAACGATTTCAGATAATCGATTTAGTTTCAGGTTAAAAATTTTCCATTGTTTCTGAAAAGCGTCTTCTGTGCTGCAGGCATCAAAGAGGCCTTGGACATGAAGAGTTAAACTTCATGCTCTATATCATTAATACACACATCCATAAGATGGTGGATCAAAACTCTTCTGACTTATCAAAAGGCACATCTGAACATAATAATGTAGAATAGGAATGAAAGTCGTTCTGCTGCTGTGAAAGTACTTTGTTGCTCAGCAGGAAGGCCGACCCTGTCAGGTAATATAACTGCATACATTTGTAGATTATAATGGAAGGAATCACATACTACGTAATTAGTCTCTTATATTAGTATTGGCACAATACAAATGTAAAAGTTGCATTATTATTGCAAACATAATACAATTGCTTAAATAGCAAAGATGTAGGTCATTTGTACTTACAATGACAAGTACATTTTAGGGCTCCATTTAATCTCATTTGATCTAAACACAAGAAGATCTGTTTTTAATGACTCTCTGCTCTCAATCTTATTATTCTGTTGTCATAGGTCTGTGTCTATATCTGCTTTCTATATTTTTTCATGATTTTCCATCTTTTCTTGGTTCATGTCGCTGTAATATCCAACATCTTCCTTTAACGCCACAGCTAAAGCTCGTTCCTTTTAAATATAGCTTAACTATATTTTAAAAAGATTTATTTTAATTTAATCGTCTCTCATTTTCCTTTTTCTGTTTGTGCTTCCCTGCTTATTTGTGTCTTTGTCCCTTTTATTCTCCCTCCTTCCTCCTCACCCTGCCTGTCACAAACAGAAGAAGGCAGAAGGATGCCTCTGTCACATGACCAAAAGAAAACAACCTGATTGGACACGGCAATGAACATGTAGCTCAGTGCCAGGGGCTGTGCGACATATTTGATGGTTATTCTTGAACATGCCACTTGTGTAACTTTTTCGTCTGTTAGTTAAAATCCTGATTATAATTTGCTCCAATGACATTCTGCTGCAATGAAGAAACTCACACTGTCAGATAGAAAGCAACAATGTTACTAAAAAAGAGAAAACTGTTTGCTAGGAAGCTGGAACACAGGGGATAAGACGTAATGATGAGACAGAGTGGAAGGGGGAAAAATAAACAGGAAGGAAGTAAAACATCGCTTATTTGACATGAATAAAGGCAGATCTGAAAAGGCAATCTGTAGAGACGGAGGCAAAAACCGATATACTCTGCATGAAGTTACATAATGCGCAAAGCTGCAGGCATACATTTAGTTAAAAACGGGTCAAAGTAGACTCGTCAGATGTCTGTTAAAAAACAAAAGCCTTAAAGCAGCATCTTTAAACAGTATTATATTGTCGGTAATATACAGTGTCTATGAAAAATTACCACCTTGGATGTGTTTCTTTTTTATTCCCTTTATAAATCAAACATGATGGACACAATTTTGTTTTTTTGACAAAATATTACAAAAAAACCCCTCTTCAATGGAAAAATAAAAATCTTTCTGTAAAATAATGACAAGTAACTGAAAATGCTTACCATAAAATAAGTGATTGCATAAATATTCAACCTCTTTGAAGTGACTGACCTATTTCAGTGCTACAATGAGAAAAAAACTTTTGGAAAATTGATGGTGAATCTTAAGAAAGTTCTTTGGTGATGAGACCAACATGGAGCTTTTTAGCTCCTCGGAGGACACCAAACAAAAACAGTCACCACAAATACACCATCCTCAATGTGAAGCATGGTGATGTCAGCATCATGCTGTGGGAATGCTTCTCAGCAGCAAGCCCTAGAAAGTTGGTAAATAAAAGGGGTAAAATCAATGCAGCAAAACTATAGAGAAATCTTGGGAGAAAGAAAACTACAGACGACATCCTTTTCCCAGGAAGACAAAGATCTGAAGCATCCGGCTAATGCTACACAGAAATTGTTTTAGGACATTTAACATGGTGAATGTTCTGAAGTGGCCCAGTCAAAGCAAAGACCTCAATCTGACAGAGAATTTGTGGCAGGACTTAAAAAGGTCTGCTGATTCTATGACACATAATGGAGCTTGAACATTTTTGCCTGGAAGAATGGAGCATAAATGCAGCATCCAGAAGAGAAAGTCCGATTGAGACATGACGACCTGTCATTGCATCCAAAGGTGCCTCAACTAAATGCTGACTTGAAGTGGGTGAATATTTATGCAATCACTTATTTTGTTAAATATTTTAATTTGTCACTATTTTGTAGAAACCAGTTTTCACTTTGATATCAAACGGTTAGGTTTTGTAAATTCTCTTTGTCAAATCGGTCAAATTTTTGCTTTTGTAATTTATCTATAAAAGCAATAAAAAGGGTAAAGCAGCCAAGGAGGTGAGCACTTTTAATAAGCACTGTAGGCTTCTGAACCCTTTAAAAAAATTGTATATTCTTTTATCTTGCTCAGCTTTTTATTTTCCAGCATGTCAAATCACCGTGTCTGTCATCTCCAAAGCAAGGAAACAGTCAACAATAATTCACAGGATCTGATGGGTTTTGTATCAGTTATTTCATGGTTGCACTGTTGAGCAATGGGATTTACCATCAGGTAACTGCATTCTGGATAGGTACAGATCGGCAAATGGGCTAATTAAAGCTGATGGTTTGGGCAGAAAATGCAGCAGTAACTGCCAAGTGGAGAGTTTCTCCTTCCTTTCAATAAAAATCTGCTGTCAGCACAGGCTGCTGTATTTCAAATTAGTTATGAAACCATCTGAAGCATAAAACATCCAATAAATGTCTGATGTTGTTTTTCTTAATCTAAAGGAGGATAGAGCAGAATTCCATTAAATAAAACATAAAAAAACTTTGTTCCACTAGTTTGCTAACAGATTTTGCTTTTTGTTAATGGTTTAAAATAATATCTTAATCGTTGTTCGTTTTAATGGTGTTTTTATAATATGGTAGATAGCATTAGAATTAAAGTAAATTTAGCAAAAGCTGAGGAAAATACGAAAGAGTAGTGAGCTCTCACGTTGCTTCAGTTTGACATCAAAACTGTAATCTCAGGCTCTGTAGTTGACAGGTTAGAGTTGGATGCCTATTTCTGTCAGCATCTTCTCTAGTCTGCTAACATAACTTGACAGTGAACTGAAAAACTGTGAGTTTCTGCAGGATTTATGTAAGATCTTTCTATCTGACTTTATGATGTGAGGAAGTGACAATTCAGGTTAGATTTGTTTTATGCAAGTTATTAAAAGTAGGATAGAGCTGAGTGAGGACAATTTTGAAAAAAGGGTTTGAAGATGAAAAGAAAGAAGGTAAGATGGTAATTGTGCTCAATTTTCAATTTTACTGCCTGCCAGACTTCTAAATAATTCAGTGTTAGAATGAATGCATACGTATTTAGAGATGTATTTATTTATTTTTTTAATAAATGTAAAACTGGGGTGGGGGGGGTTGTAACTGAGGAATAAGTCGGAGTGTTCTTTACTACCATCATCCAAATAATATATAACTAGAATAAACCTCACAATGTTTCTGGTACTCTGTTGGAAAAGAGTAAATCATTTTAATCTTGTTTTGTGGTACAAAACCAAAAATTTTCTTTGACGCTGGAGGCATAACTACTTAATTAGGCAGATCAAAGTGTTACCGACTAATTTATTAAAAAGGTTATAATCACTGTCCAATTTGTTTTGATAACTCACTAGTTCAACACCTTATTATCATGATGCTTTATGATTAATAAACTATTTTGGGAATTTAATGTTTTGTCCTGGATTCACCTTGTCCAGATACCTTGTGGTATTCTGTATATCAAGGTACATGTTTTACTCTAACATTTAAAGAATATCTGTGGAACCGTTTTATGACTGCCAGTCTTTTTGGTCTGCTGTTCACTTTGCTAATGCAGCATGACGCAGGCTGAGGACTGAATTTAATAGACCTATAAGTTACACTTTAAGCTGCAGAAAGACATTTGTTTAGGTGTAGAACTGTCATATAAAACCAGCTCATGAAAACTACAGAAAAGCGAAAGCAGCCGCCAGGGATTAGACTGCACCTCTGTTTTCAGTTCATTGGAGTTACCACACTTTGACATTTCTATCCAAAGGTAATTATAGCACTGACTCACGACCAAACGTGTTTTGTCACGGACTTGTTTACACGAGAACCCGAAGAGTCAGTTGAAGCTGGAAAAACAGAAATTGCTTTTCCCTCGAGGCCCATATTGGCAACTTGAAACAGCCTGATGATGCTTCTCATGTCTAGTAGCTAACTAGTTCCTTATAGGCTTCTGGGATTTATAGTGCAGGGAAATATAGCTAAGTGGCATTTTAGCAATATAGTGCAGAGTACATGGACAACAATAAAATGTAATGTGATCAGCATAAAAAAAGACTTGAGTTTTGAGTCTCTGACTCTGACAGTCATTGACTGGAGTCAATCAAGCTGAAAATTGATTTTGGTCATCTGATGATTTTTGATTCATCTTTCATATTCTGTGTCTTCCAACTTGGAATTTTCCTGATTGTGAATAATTTTTGTTCCCCAAAGGCAGATGTTGCAATTTCAACCAAAATATTTTTTTCATTTAAAGCTCCATAATATATAGTAAAACATTAGGTCAAGTTTTTTTTTTTAAATGCTTCAACATTCTTTACTTTGTTTGTAGATCTCTTGCGATCTTTTGTCTGAGCCTTTTTAATATGCATTTCCCCTTAAGCCTGACTCATTTCTGCGTTCCTGCAGTGTATTACATGGCATTTTGGGAAGCAAAGGAATTTGCATTTTAAACTATGAATAACAAATATTTTTGCATAGTTGGAGCTTATTGGCAAAGGTGCTCAAAACCATGAAGAGCATCAAGATTATTTGTAATAATCTGATATTTAATTTGCTTGTTACTGATAGCTGTGGGCACACTTGTGACAATTTACTATCGGTACATAGACTAGATGAATGCATATTTTTTCAAATAAGCATCTTATTCATAGAGTGCAATTAAAATATTTCAGATTTTCAGAGCAATAGCTACCAGTGTGATCTTTGCAAAATATGGCTTCACTCACTGCATCATTTGGAAGAAAATGTGTTGTTACCAAGCAAAGATTTGCATAGACACACACAGATAAAGCATGCACCACACACACATTCACACCTGGACACCACAACATAGCCATCTGTTAAAAGGCTGGATGAGCCAATGCAACACTGATAACCATCAACACACGTTTTCTCAGAACACCAACATTCCAGACGACTTCCTGCAGACTATAAAATTAACTTTAATTAAAATACTTTTATATAAGAAAACAGCGAAGGCTTGACTCTAAAGATATGCTTTGTTGCAGAAATGTGTATAGTTTAAAGCAATCACAAGTTTGTTGTTTAAATGTTACAGCTATTCATTTAAGATCAATTGGGAAAAGGTTATCAATTTAAATGAGCCGCTGGTGGCACTTTGTCGTTGACTTTACAGCAATTCGTCATCATGAGCATGAAAGTGGTAACAGGGTGGGTGAACAGCTCATTTTTTTCAACAGGAAGAAATCTCCAGTAGAGCCAGTTCAATTTGAGAAGCATCTGCCATGGCAGGAAAATGGGCTGAGATGACAGGAATGAAAAACTTATGTGGCTCAGTTCAGGAAACTGACGCAGCAAAAAAACCCAGAAGCCCTTAGCCAGGGGTACTTTCTATGGGAAAGAAAACCAGGGGGAGTTCACATGATTAATAGCAGCCATAGCTCTGTTAATGAATCATTTCTGAAAAGAGACAGAATTTACTAGAAGCACCTGGCCATGCATACCTCTATAAAAAGACAAACGCCGAGGAAGAACAACAAATTAAAAGCTGGTCTGTAGTGGACCCATCCAACAACAGTTTGAGTTCCAGTTATTTCAGTGCCACTGTCCTTTATCAATATTTTTGCTAGTTACATGAATTTTGGGGAAATTTACTGAATATTTTTGGTAAATTTCAACAAAATCAGATGTCTGTCTTAATGATTGAATCAGTTTCTGTAGTGACAGTGACACTTAGTGTTGGACACAGGTACTACACACTGCTTTCATGATCATGCTTTCAGAATCACACAGACCTCTATTATAGCATTGTTTAAAATTGTAAATATGTCTTTTTTTTCATCTGTCTGCATGCAACACCTTTTCTCCGCTTTTCTACAGTCCAGTGTACAGATTGTACTAAACTAGAAATACATTTAACACCGTCACCATATATCCTTCTCTTCTTGCTTAACTTATGGAGTGCTTTTGGCAGCTTTATGGCATGAAATTCTCTCATCTATCCTGTTTGACGTTAACCCAAACGGCTTCTTCGATTGGCTAGAGTTGCAGCACATCATCGGATGAAAAGCACGACTGCAGCTGATTTTTAGAAACCTCACTGAAAGCCCCGCTGTGCAGTGTGGTGCATCTTCTGTTCCACTGCCGGTCCATTATCGGTGACTAAAGAAGCTATATATAAACAAAATATATTTATATAAATGAAAGATGCCTGCAGCTGCGTTTAGAAAAACACATCAAAAGGAGGCCAGAGACAAAAAGATGATGATAGTGGGATAAAAGGATGAGGGGGTGAGGGAGGGAAGTGGAAAGGGATGATGATGGTTTGCGTGTGCGTGTGTGTGTGTGTGTGGGGTGGAAGGGTTTGGGGGCGGATGGGGGTTTGCATCACAAGAGTTAGCATGTGATCGAGGAAAAAAGGGGAGAGAGAGGAAGAAAGATGTACAATTTTAGAGGATTTATGTTGTTTTGATTCAAATCTGCTCTATTACCTCAGAGAGAAGAGAAGAGCAACATTCAGGAAGCTGCCTCAAATAGCCCTGTTCAAGAAAACAGATTCTTAACTTAAAAACTGAATCAGACCAACCTTAACTTGCAGTAAAAGCTAACAACTCTCTCTTTCACTTTTCTCCCGCTCTCTCCGTCCATCTGGCCCCGACATGTTTTTTGTGCAGCTCGTCATCATGTCTGGCACCGTGCTCCTGGCCTACTACATGGAGTGCACAGACCTCTTCAGTGTACACGTGCAGGGCTTCTTCTGTAACGACGCCGAGTTGATGAAGCCATACCCCGGCACTGAGGAGTCCAGTTTCGTCCCTCCCCTCATCCTCTACTGCGTGGTCGCTGCTGCTCCCACTGTTGTAGTGAGTAAAAAAAAATTCTACTAAAGTTGTCCTGTGATAATTGTCATATTTATGGCTTTCTTATATTTTGGATTACAGATTATATGCATGTAGTGCCTTGATTGTTTTTTTCTTTTCATTGTTTTACCACAATTTAAAGTTTTGGTTTTTAATAAAGTGAAATATTTTAACTATATCTTGTATTTAAAAAATACTTGCACATTTATATTTTTATTAAAGGCTTGGTATTATGTGTTTTCCAGGCAAATTGTGCCATTTTACAGCACAATCAGCTGACCTTGTTACCTTCAGTTGTTATAAAAATGATGTATATATTCAACATAACTTAAAAAAAAATTGACTTCTCAATTTGGCGCCTTAAAACTGGCCTCTGTCTCTTTAAGAAGCTCCTACTATTTCCAACACTCCCTCTTCAACACATCATCACAGGAATGCTTGCCAATTATGCTGTTTATGACCACTGCACTGAGATGTAGTTGGTATTGTTACGACCCTTCTAGGGGTGGCCAGATCATAACATTAAGGATCCATCCTCTTCAAATCCCAAGCAGCCAACACACACGAAGTTGAACATTTTATGTTATTCATTTAAAAAAGATGCATTTTTGATTAAGATGTTACAAGTGGAGCATATGGCTTCAGAGTGAGCTATAATGCCGAAAACAACAAACAAAAGGAAACTATCTGAACATTAACCAACTTACCTAATTGAAAGTAAATAAACCAAATGACAAAAATTTACCTCCCTAGCTAAGAAAAGCATGAGACAACATAAATAGCATCTCACTCCTACAAACCCCAGAACTTTACATGGTGTTAACAGACAAACAGCGTGGCCGGTTGAGATGAGCTGAGGATGGATGGCAGGAAGTCCGCGTCAGCAGGTTTTATATCCATCACCTCTGGGATGCCACCAATTTGGACGTCTCCGTTGTCTTCTGGAAACCAATCAGAGACAGGCACCTGCACACTCATATTTGCATAATTAAGTTGACGACAGCAGTCGTAACAGTATGAGAAGCTCAGCAGACACACAGTTTCACCAGGTGTTCTCTAATTGCTGCTGCCACTAGTCTAGAGGAGCTGTGAGGAGAAGGTGAGCGGGAGGTGTGCTCTGTGAGGTGGAAGCTCAGCTGGAGGCTCCAGCTCCAAGGAGGAGTTTTGTGGAAATAGTTGGTGCTTTGGGAGATCACACGTTCAGGCACCCCTGGATGGTTTCCATGGGAAATTAAAGGATTTCTCAAACATGCTTGAAAGAATCAAAGCAACACTACACGTATGTTTTTGGTGAGGGAATAATAGTATAACATGATAAAAAGTTTTCTTGAACCCGTCACATTAGCCCAACAGCTCTCAGTTGCTATGCATCTTGAAAGTATTCACTGCTGCAGAATTAATGAAATTGTGACAAATCTATTAAATAATTCAGTAACCTACCTGCTTTATCTAATAGTAATACTATTAACTATTAATAGCATTACTTATTTCCAAGCTGTGCTCTGCTAAAATGATGGCTTACTCACTTCAGTATGCCAGATGCTTGAAAATGAGAGAGAAATTGAGCACTTGAGCATAATCAATTACTTTTTGATTAATTGGGCTGCTAATTATGTAAACATGTGTGGCCACTTAGTAATGACAGAAGCTGGCTATCAATAGACTGTCTGCTATTCTTAGATATACAGAATAGCAGACAGTCTATTCTGTATATCTAAGAATAGATATACAGAAATCTTAGTTTTCGCGGGGGTTACGTTCCGAAAAGAACCCGCAATAGGTGAAATCCTCGAAGAAGAAACCTTTATTTTTTTTACAAGTATTATATGCGAAGCAGCGAGACCGTGAAAGGGGAACCGCGTTATAGCGAGGGTTCACTGTATTTAAATACCGTAACGTTACTGGCGCACATGTAGAGAAGAAGCGCAGAGATTGTTTACCCAATCAGGATGCAGAATACAATGCACTGTGAAAAAATAAAAACTGCACAAAAAATCCGTGAAGCAGCGAGACCGCGAAAGGTGAAACGCGATATAGCGAGGGTTCACTGTAAAGAAAATACAGCATTTTTCGGACTTTCCCCACCGGACCGCTTTGAACCATGCGGTCTGGTACGGCTTTTCTGTGGATTTTTCTTCAACCACTAGGGGGCTCTTTAGCAGGAAGTGAATCATTGGAAGCCAAAATTGGAAATCAAAGGGAAAAGTCCTCTTTTTCATTTAGAACAAGCACATGCTTGCAGCAGTCACGATGGAGAAATGTTTTCAAACTCATACCCCCTCATCATGGGAACACGAAGAAGTTCATATGATGCAGCTTTTAAGTTGAAGGCTATTGATCTGTACTGCCAGATCGATAGCCGCTGCATGTAAGCTCGGCGTGAACGAATCCATGGTTTGGCGTTGGAGACGCAGGGCTGCGTCCTTAATAGCAGATTTATTAAGGACGCAGTCCTCTGCTGGGTCCTTATGGAAAACCAAGAGCGGCAGAGATACCATTGGCTTATAGGCCGGTGCGGCTTATATATGTACATTTCCAGTTTTAAAAAAAAGAAAACTTTGTGGTGCAACTTGTAGTGAGGTGCGCTCTATAGTCCGGAAAATACAGTAAATAAAATGGGATTGTGGCATTACATCAAAACCTCATTCTAACACAATTGAACATTGTGAATTCCAAACTGACACACATATCTCTAAGACATGCCTGGACTTGGTGTTTTCCAATTTCTCCTTTCCTTTCCCATATTTTGACCTACAATAACACATGACTTTCAGAACACTAGAAAATATTAGAAAATAGAAAGCAATGCCACAAGTACAACACCGTTTTTAAAGGTCAGCAGATATTGAAAGTAATTTTAAAATATTCTTTAAGAAAAATTCTAGAGTCAGCACTTTAATCTATGCAAATCTGCCTCTGCCCTGTTAAAGTTATGAAACCATTCATCATAAAACAAGAAGAAATGAAATTGCTCTAGCCTGGTCATATCCTGAAGTTTGGGCCTAATCTTTATTTTGAGCATAACATTTGCTGGTAATTGCAGTAGTGAAGTGTGAAGCTTTACTCTAACAAACACTCCTACTGGTCTTTTTTGCTGAGTTTCTTTCAGCTATTGCACATTCCTCTTCCTTGAGCTTTGGGCTACTTTAGTAATTTCAAATCTTAGAAAAAACAGATCCCATGTAGAGTTTTTGATCTTTAGACCACCTTCATTTAATCCCTATCAGCTTCCTCTAGCTCTGATTATGGTAACTTGAAGATTCATGACTTTTTATTTCTGCTTCACCTCATGACCACAGTCTACTGCAGCCACAGCATCAATGTGTCAATATTATAAATTAGTAATTGGATCAGAATTTTCTCCAGCTAATTACAGAAAAGAAAGTTTTGGTCCCAAAAATGCAATGATTGAGATTAGCATTGAACTAGATTCAATGAGGCTACAGATAACAGAGCCTGTAACAAACCAATACATCATTATAGACTGACTTTTGTCATTTAATAAAGTCTTTAATTTAAAAATATTTCTTGCAAAACAGGATACAAAGAATTCTAGTACATGATTTTATTTTTTGATTGTTGTAAAAGTATTTTTAATCACCCAGGTCATGAGAGATCTGTTTACTCAGGAATAAACCTAAGCAAGGGGATAAACCATTTCTTTAAAATGCTCATTGGTTCTAGAATCCAGAACCAACTTTGAAAACCTGAGACATGTAGAAACCATCTGTTTCTTTAAATCTGTGTTTTTAAATAAATGTTAAATGTTATGCATTTATTTTGAATTTGCATTTTCGTATTTTACAGAGTTCTTACCTCATTAATTAATTTTTGGAAAGCATTTCAAATGACTTTTTGCATGGATGGTGTTTACAAATACTTACCTTGAAACATTGAGCTGTAGAGACTCCAGTGCGGTCTCCCGCACAGAGCCAGCCATCTTTATCAATGTGCTCAGCATCTTTCGGTCATTAGCAATGATGCTGCTTCCTCAACCGATCATTGCACAGAAAAATGTATGTGGTTTCTGGCAGCAAATCCAGATAATCCTCGTCTTTTTCAAGCAGGATAACCTCTTCCATTTGTTTCTCTTTTAATTTTCATCTATTATTTTTGTTCCCATTCCATGCTAAATGATGCCCCCTTTATATTTTTGTGTTAATTTTTTTGTTGAACTTGACACTTGTAATTATTAATGTTGATAATCTTTTGCCATGTCAAAAGACTATTTGGTTAAAAATACCACCTGTGAAAGTTGCAGCAGTTAGCCACCAGGTGGCAGTGTTGCTCCATTCTTACTCTTTAATCCAGACGTTATGACTGGATTTCTGTCCATTATCAAAACAAACCACAATATGTTTTTTTTGGTTGTTTGTTTGATTAATTTCTCCAATTTTATAGTGATAAGCATGTGAAGTAATGTGAGTCAAAACAGACCACATAGTGTGTTATGCAAGTGTATTAACATTGTTTAAACTGGTGACAATATTAATCTTGATAAGGATTTAAAAAGTTTCTTCAACTTAAGGTTGTTTTGTTTATCTAAAGTATATTATTTACTATAATAGAATAAGACGACACATTTTCACTTTTTATTTCAGTTCATTAATGTTGATTTTGGGATTAAAAATAGTCTACTTTTTATGTATTTAATAAATGTTTATTGCATCATGAAAAAAAATTAATAAATTAAAAATAAAAACACCCACATGTTATGTTACCATGAGAAGAGATCGATTGTGAAACAGATTGCACTGTTTATTCTCGGTCCGTCTTTGCAGCTCTGATACAACCAAGCATATAACTTTTCAAAAATTGGTGCAGATCAACAAAGAGCGAAGACTGAATGAGGTAACACTTTGGGTCGGCTTGGCAATTTAACGGAAATCGGAAGAATTATATATCCGGCTGGCAATTGTGTGCTGTATGTGGTGGTGGCATGTGAAGCGTAGCCACTTTATTTTCTGTGGAGAAAATAATTGTTTGTGTGTCACTGATATGAGGAGCTTCTTCAGCACCCTTTGGCTTACTTCAGAGACTCTGTTTAGGATTTAGTTTTTATTGTTGCTTTTTTTTATTTATTTTTTTTAAAGAAAATAAATTTTTTATGGTCAATACATTTCTATTGAAGAGTAAATAATTAAATTTTTTCTTTATTTAAATATTTATAAGTGACCTTTCTGCTCATAGTGCTTAGACCTCAGTACAAAACAGAGTTTCTAAAAAGTCTGAGTGTGAGTTTTGATAGAATGATTTTACAAGTCTTATTAAGTATGACAGAGAAAATAAAGTAATAAAACATATTTCAGACTTTATTCCCTAACCCACTGTCAAATGCATACATCTGTCCACCCGTCCGTTTGTCCCATCCACCTACCAGTTAGCTCATTACCTGCTTTCTATCATCATATACTTTTATTGTTATAGGTTTTTAGAGCTTTCAAATTTAAATCATGTCTACTGTAGAAAAAACATCTGCCATGCAATCACAGGGAAGCTGTTTACTTGCACTTTAAAAGTCTTAAAAGCCCTGAAAGATGTTAGTCTGTACTTATGACATACAGGCAGTGCAGAAAGCTTGAAAACACATCCTGTAATTTCTACAAAATTGTATAAACATAATGGTGGGACCCTTTGTATCACCTTTACAAACAGAAGTGTTTTGTTCTACATTTTCTATCCAGTACTATTCTTTTCATTAATTTCATCTAAGGAGAGATGAACATGATGAACGTTTAGCTGTATACTTTGTCACTTTTCCTTATCTCAGGTTTCACCTCTTTCTCAGCAGACATCCGCCGCACTCATTTCAAAGTATCAAGAAGCACTTAATCATGGTTGTAATTGTTAAAGCTGTCTGATTCCTAGACACACACCACCTGTTCTTTTGCAATAAGATATTACAGTCCATATGCTTCTTTGTGTCTCAAGCGCTTATAATTGCTCATTGTCATTATCTTTTTGATGCTTTAAGACCCTAGAAAGTGCTGCTATGGTTGTGCTTATCTAATGTGCCATTACAATCCTTGTGCCACAAATAAAACGCATCACGTTGCTTGAGTTTTCTGCCTAAAGCTAAGTGTTACTATGAGTCAGCACTCCACCATGCATCACATATTGATCCTCTCAGATAGTTTTTATCAGTGTCACAGTTCCTTCTTTTGCTCTGAAAGTGAATCTGTTTTTGGTTTTAAATAAAAATTCTTCATTAGCAACCTGAATCTTCTTCTTACTAATTTCTCTATCATTTTTTTTTTACACTTCTGTCATCCTTCCCTGCTATTTGCATGAAAAGGTCCCTTAGCCATGTGTGAATACCGCAAACTTTTTAAGTTGTGCCCTCTGTGGGTTATAATGGTGTATAGATTGAACCTTAGGCTGTACATTTAAATCTGTTTCCACTTGTCTTACAAAACAAAGAAGCAGCCTATAAAAATGAACAATGACAGGGCTGAGATGCTAGCCAATTAGTACAGACGCAGTAATTTAAGCAGAATTTTCCACATGGCTGGACCATCGAGGATCTGTGGAGGTTAGATAGGTCGAATTCAAGCAGTAGTCTATAAACTTGTTCAGTCGTGAAGAAGCGTCTGAAACTCAGTCCAGTCCCCTTCGGTGCCTAGACAATGATGGATAGAATGGTGTTGTTCATGAAAAAATGCAGGTCCAGCAGAAACACAGTTGAAATTTTCGAGAAAGCAGTGATCCCATGACAGCCTGTTGGAGTTTTGTAAGAAAAAAACATATCCCAGCATGGGAATGACAGTGACAGTTTATTATTTTTTAATCCTTGTCTATTTTTGGAAAAGAAATTCTGTATATTTTTCTGCATACCCTTTCCATACTTTAAGTCACCTGAATCAACTGGCTTACATCATATTTTGACATGTTTTTTTTTTGCCCCCTCATGGAATGTAACAAAATGTAAACAAGTCTTTAATATTCCCAAAAATATTCCTATGGTGGATTATTGAAAAAGGTATAAATAATTTTTGGCACGACAGGTTTGGATCAAATGTAAATAAAATTACAGTATTTAAGTACATATCTTTTTTCAAAACTGATCTTTGCCATTTGTTTTATTACTTTATTTGAATAAAAATAATTTTAAATCTAAATCTCCAAATGGTATGAAACATTTTGGGCTTAACTGCACTAGAATCAAATTAGTTGCAAACCACACCAAGTCGTCAACAGAAATTCAACCCATAATGCGTGCAACATGTCTGCAAAAAATTAAACTGCATTTTATATTTATGCATATATTAGCTTAAGAATTTCTATGTTTAAAATGTCTGAATTAACAAACAGTTCCTGTATAAACAAGATGCTAACCGTGTAGCAAGCAGCTTGTCAACAATTTATTGTGGATCTAATTAATTTTGACAAGTAGAGTTCTTTACTACACCTAATTAATATTGATTTGCTAATTAGGTCATTTGACATGTTGTTTTTCTATGATAAATTCAGCTTTACATATTTTGTGGCATATATTTCGTGTCTATATGTCAGAAATACATACACATTATTTTGGACTATTACTCATTAACCCTAGAGATAGATCTAAAGAATGGATACACAACTTATCACAATCCTTGAAACTGAAGAATTGACCACAGGCTCTTTTTAACGTTGGAGCTGAATTTGAAATGCCATAGTTGAAACTGGCGATGAGTAAAAGCTTCTTATCTTCGATGGGCTGAAGGCTCAGTTCTGCACAGGAAATGGACAGACTGGATACAAACTGAATTCAGCACAGAAATTTTATCGAATTAAGCGATTAAAATACTGCACACTAAAATTCTGTATTTTTTTATTATTTTTTTTTACTACAAAGATAGTGTTTAACCTTTTCATTTTCTGCTCAAACATCATTGTGTCAGTTGAACTCCGAGTTGTTCCTTGGCGTCTGAAACGATTCATGCCGATGGTTGTTTTCAGTCAGTTTCCATGACATTTCTAGAAAGGAAAGGGGAGTTAACATTGGATGTAACAATGCAGTCATGCAGTAGTACCTAACCTTTGCAATAGGGAAGCAGACTCCAGTGATACAGATACTTTAAGGCAAGATGTGGCTGTTTGGAAATGTTAACGTCACCAGCTGGAAATAACAAACTCGTGTGCCAAGTATGAAGTACTAAAATGCTTAGAGGACGATTCCACTAAAGTTGTTGTTGGTGCTTTTTGTTAACTCTCAACTGACGCAGAATTATAAATGTAATCATTCTTTTTTTTTTTTTTTGAGTCATGATTCATAACATGACTGCTTCATGTAGACTTGTACAATTTTATGTACAATTTGCAAGAGATATTTTTATCTTTTAAACTTTTCCATATTTTCTATCTTGCAACCACAAATTTTACTGGATTGTATTATATGTTGTGCTGCATTATTATGTTTTATAATAAGGAGTTGGTATAAACCAGTGGCATGGTTGTGTGAAAACCTAAATCCAATTGAAAAACTTTGGTAAGATTAAAACCCTGCTGTTCAGACACACTCTGTCCAGAAATAAGCTATGAGATATTTTCCAGGAGGAGCAAAATGCTCAGTTTCTATGTTTCCAAACTTACAAAATAACTCATAAAAATCGAAGGTGTAATAAAAGAAAAATGTGGTTCTAAAAAGTATGGACAATGAGAGGGGGTGAACAAAAATGCAGTTCATATTTGCACAATTTTTATTTATTAAAGATCTTGAAAACCATATTTAATTTTCCTTCTATTTCCAGTATTCCATTACTTTGTGTTGACCTGTCTAATAAAATCTATTGAAATTTTCTTTTGCATGGCATTGAAATGTAAAAAGTCCAAGGGATGCGAATACTTTTCCAAAACACTCTAAATTTTTAGGGATGTTTTTATTTATTTTTACCAGCATTCACACATCATTTCTTCCTTGTTCAGACACACTCTGAAGAAAACATGGAAGAAAACATTCACAAGACTGAAAGGGGCGGAAAAAAATGCAAGTGTCCTGCGGCGCCAAACAAACTCTTTTAGAAAACAAACAAATAAATAGCAAGGCTGCAAATTTTGTGCTAATATGTAATAACTGCATCCACAGCCTCCTTTTAAAACACACATATATTCTGTAACAGCTTTCACCACCCAAGGCGGCATTCAGCAAGTTCCATTTTGTGTGTCCAGCAGCGGTTTCTCCATTAGACCTGATGTAATGTCCACTCCATAATGGACCTGAAGAAAGGCTGCATTGGAACACACTCGTTTATGAACACAGGCCAAGCCGGGACAAAATGTCCTGGTGATTTTTCATAGTATGCCAAGAGTTTTGCTCTTTGTTTAGCCTTGTTTGTGTCCCTTTCTGTTTGCCTCTTGACCTCTGATTCTTTGTTTCTTTCCTTTGGATATTTTCTAAACTCATGTAGATCTTCATCGGGGAAGTGTCCATGTACGTGATGAAATCAACAAGGGAAGCTCTCCTTGCTCAGGAGAAAACGATAGTGACAGGAGACTGTTGTTACCTCAACCCGCTTATTCGCCGCATCATACGCTTTATAGGTAAGAGCATCGGCACGTCTGGTTGTCTGAGTCCACTCGTTTCAAGGGTTAGTGGACGGGATCTGCACATGTTCTTGTCCAGCAAACTTTACTTGTACAAATACATTCAATTTGGAAGTAAATCATTGTAGTTAAGATGAATCAGATTTGGAAAAAGGTCAGTTAAGAAGTACAATTAACAGTTCCTTGCAAAACCCGTGACCTTGTTTTTAAAGTGTTCAGCTTTTAAAGGGAATAATTTATTTACCTCTAATGAGTATGAGGTTATAGTGAAAAAATTAATTATGGATAAAAACTTCATTTACCTCAAGGCTACTGGCTTTATTTTCTTATTTCTTGTTTACTCAAATACTTTTATTCAAAAATAAAATAAATTACACATAGCAAAACCTCAGCTAACCAAGATATAAGATCTGCCCATGTAACATATATGCTCAGTATACTTTGCAGTTCTTTTCCATGAATTGATTGGATCAATGTGGCGCTGAACGGAGGTGATCAGCCTGTGCCACTGCTGCGGTGGGTTTGAGTTGTTGAGTTTAGGGTCCACGCCTCGTTAATCTCCTCCAACAATTCTCTTAGCTAAAGTTATCCCTGTTACTTGTGCAACTTTTTCTACCAGTTTTTCCTCCCTTATAACCTTCCATTGATATGTTTGGATACTGCACTCTGTCTATTGGACAACTTGCAACATCAGCACTCTCTCCCATGATTTGGTAGGCTATGACATGAATATAACAAGGTTTTTGTGTAAATCTCTTTAGGGTATTGGGTTTGTGTAATAATCAATAAAAATAAAAACAGAATTTAGAATATTTTTTCACAATAATACAAATAAAAACCTGAAGCATCTTTCTGGGCGAGTTTAAATTCCAAATCAAATTACCTAATTAAAATGCTGTCGTTATATTTTCATTAATATACTTTTCCCTATACATAGCTGCAGAAAAGTAAATACTAGTTCAAATATTGTCAGTGTTTAAAAAAACGTATTATGAGAAATACTCATTATTATCTAAATAGTTGCGACTAACTTGTACACAGTTACCTTTGATCTGCTTTTTGCATCTTTAATGGTAATTGGTTTCAATAACTTAATCTATCGCCACTGTTCCATTTTCTTTATTTCAGCTCAAAGATTTAGTAAAACTCTGCCAAGTGATTGAAGATCTTTTGGATTTTCCTTGTACTTTTCAAACCATATTTCTCGCCCTTTAAATAACAACCCTTCAATTAGCTAACCAGTCCTGAAATACTCTTCAGACAGGTCACTTAAATTATACTTCCATCTTTTTCATTGAGTAATTTCTCCGATTTAAAGGATCACTGGGGCTTTTCGGCTCCTATTCTCTACCTCTCCCATGTGCTCCCCTCTCGCGCTAATCCCCCTTCTCTGTTTCCCCCGATGCCCTTCACACAGTCCCCGTTCCCCTCGCAGACACCCCTTCACACACTCATACACATGCGCTGAGCAACCACCCTACACCCAAAGCCTGGATGACAATACAAAGGACAGTAATTTCATGGCTAAGCAGGCTAGATAATCAGCAGCCATATTTCACAGCAAACGGAAAGCAGACACAGACACTGGTCAGGGTTGGTGGGCTGAAAGTGTCAGTGCAATCATTCATATTAAATCCTGATTCTTTTTTTTCCCTTCTGTCTCTGTTTTCTTCTCTGCTCCATTCTCACTTTAACTTTTTTGCTAATAGAACATATTTCTCTTTTTTGTGATGCATTTGTAAATGCTGATAGCTAGATTAAAATAAATGCGCCGTCTCTGTTTGATCACCTCCATATTGCACCTGTTAACTAGGAGAATGAGTATTTGCATTCACTGGTCTGCTTCAGTGTTTCTTCATTCAGGAAACACTGCGGCGTATTCAGTGGAGCGATTACCTACATAATCCAAGTTCTCAATGAAAAAGCCCCATGCTGATACGTAGTTGCACCGATTTTTAAGAGAAGTAAGCCTGTGCATACAGTCTTAGTTGAGCTAATCTCTGCGCATTCTGAGCCGTCCTTGCCAAATAGATTAGTGAGAGTGGAGTGTGTTAACAAAAAATCATCTCACTAAGGTTAGACAGGGTTCCCAAACAGTCTGGAAAATTACAGAATTGAATTAAACGTTTCCAGACATGAATACACATAGAAAAGACATTAAAACTGTTAAAACTGTATGAAAATTTTAATATTTACAGACTTTACTATTACCTATCCCATTACCTAAAAGTTCTGTCCGTTCCTACTATTGCAGAAGTATCTGAAATAACATTCAGTGCAACCTTTTGGCTAAAAAGGCTAACAATTCATCAACTTTAGGTGTAGAAAAGCATGAAACGTAATTGTGAAAAATGCTAATGCTAATAATAATATTTTCCAGACATTTTAAGCTTGTCTGGTGGTTCTGTGGTTTGGATGATTAGAATCCAAATGAACTCAAAACAAAACTGATGCAAATGCTGCTAAAGTTTGTTTGTTTCATTTTGTTTTAGTTCTGTGAGTTTTTACACGCTCATATCTGCTCCCGTCTCCCAGGTGTGTTTGCATTCGGCCTGTTTGCCACAGACATCTTCGTCAATGCAGGCCAGGTAGTGACCGGAGGCCTCTCGCCCTACTTCCTGTCTGTCTGCAAGCCCAATTACACCGGCACAGAGTGTCGGTTCAATCACCAGTTTATTGTCAACGGAAACATTTGCACTGGGAATCCTGTTGTTGTGGAGAATGCACGCCGGTCATTCCCATCCAAGGATGCTTCACTGAGTGTTTACTCTGCTGTGTACCTGACGGTAAGTAGGATGCGTCTGACCCCGTGGTTTACTCTGTGGGATCTTTTGAGTCAGCAGCAGCTGCTCTTCAGCTCATGCTTATTTCACCTGTATTTAAAACAAGCATTTTTTTTTGTTGTTGTTGAAAACTAAGGTGGAGACCTTTTCTACTACAAGTTTAATTTGTGTGCGTTTAACAAGCCTACAGAGATACAACAAGGAGTTTTTTCTCATCATTGAGTGCTCTTTTATATAAAAATATATATATATATATATATATATATATATATATATATATAGAAAAAATAGAATATAGCTTGTTTATTAGGTGA
>CAEFZY010047727.1:0-10205 GCA_903066815.1 Brachyrhaphis roseni | reverse complement strand
AGAATGTGCTGGGTGTTTTCTATTAAATTGAGTCTTGTAGTTTGATTAGTTTATTTATTTTTTCTCTTATTATTATTATTATTATTATTATTATTATTTTGTACACTTTAAGAGTTTATTTGAGTTAGAAGTAATTACTTAGTTTTTTGAGGTTTTCTGTTTTTTGTTTGTTTGCTTGATTGGACCTTCTGTGGGCGGAGCCTGTGGCTTTAAAAGCAGGGCTCTGCTCCACAGGGAGTCTGCAGTCTGTGGCTAGAACCTGGAGAAGTCACACTGAAGGTGATGGACTCTTAAATTGAAGGTACTGCTGTTTGTCTGATTTTAAACCTGCCTTGGATGTCTTTTGTATGTATTCTGCACCTGGATCTTTGTCCACTTAAAGAAGAAAATTAATAAATTTCACTGAAGTGATCTCCGGCATTGGCCAGTCATTCTTTTGGTTGCTCAAGTCATAAGAGAACCCCGTCACAAAACTATTTAAAAGCACATTTCAATCTAATTATAGCTTTCAGTCTTTTGCAGTACTAATCTACCACCTTTGCACAAGACTCAGATTTCTGCTCATGTTTTGTTTTGCTCTGCAAAACTGATCAAACTCTGTTTGATGCACGAATGGAGTCTGTGAACATTAAATTTTAAGTTTTGCCACAAATTCTCAGATGAGTTTGTGTCTGGGTTTTACTCAGTCATTCAACCATATGAATATGAACTGATCTTGGCAATTTCCTTGCAAACTAATTCATTTGAAAAGCACAGATACATTTACAAACGTCAATATTGAAATGAAATTGATGGCACAACAATAACCTTACTCCACAAACGCCATTAGATCTAGAGGCTCCATAAGTACCTTGGTAAAAGTACATACCTTTTTACAAGGTATTTACTTGTAAAAAGTAACACTTGCAAAAAGGGGCTTTTTTGTGTTTAAGATAAGCACAATATATACATGATGAATGCTCTGCAAATATACAAGACAAAAGGTCAAAAGTATTTCACTCATCTGTCGTTTTTATTATTGAAATTATCTCAATTTTATTGGTGGTGTCCAAATGTAAGCATATGAAATAATGTTAAGTGAAAAAGGTTTAATTTGTAAAAAATATTCATGTGTCATTAGTGGGCTAAATTAAAGATAAACAATCAGGATGTGGTAGAGGAATGTGGTCCCTGATGGGAACCACTGTGGTTTTCCCATCTGCTGTGAATCTCTTAACCTTGCAACTCCTAAAGTATACTATCATTTTTGATCATGGATATATAGGTAAAAAAGCAAAGTAAACAGCACAGAGTGAAACAATAGAGTGAATTATAACCTCAATATTCATAAACAACCATATGGACACACACATATATGCAGCTGCCCTTACCTCATGGAGAGGTTAAGTAGCATTAGAACAGACATACTCATTAGATTATGAGTGATGCTTGGCAGTAACTGCAGTAGTTTAACTTTATGGTGCTGCGTGTCCTCATGATCTCTGCCACTAGTACAGCAGCATCTGTAGCAGTGTTTGTCATTAGAGGTATCATCATTTTCATAAATGTGATCGGGTGACATTTTCCCATGTAAAAACATTCTAGTAAACATTAATACGGGATACTTAATCTTACTTAAATTTTAGATCTTTGAAATGGAATATTTGATTTTCAAAAACATACTTAAGCTAAACACTGAAAAGTCAGCAGTCAGCACCAGTAAGCACGTCCTTAACTATATACCAGTATTTTTGCTGCAAAGAATGTGCTTTAGTTTCAAATTTAATTACATGCAGTAACCATTCTCTTAAAAAAACAATCCCCTTCCAAGAAACATTTCCTGTGGCCATGTCTACCATTTTCACTCTGCTTCTCCTACAATTTGCAAACTGCGCTTTGGTTGCTATGAGAATTAGGCAACATGATGTGACGATTTTCCCAAATACATGAAAAGCCACTAAGTTTCACCAAGAGTGTTATCCCCAATTAAATATGTAATATTTCATGGGGGGGTAACAGAAGGCCTCTGCATAGCTGATCCTCTCCTTGCAGAAAAATTGTAATGTTTTCATGAGTCTGATGAATATTTTAACTTTTGAGGCAATTACATGGATCTAAATGAGTAGAAACGTACTTCAGCTGAAATAAAATATGCAAGAGCTGTGAAAGACATGATGACTACCGAACAAATGACCTGAGCCTGATGTAAATACATCTGATGCACATTATGTTCATTTTTCCTGTGTTGTGTGTCTCGGTTGCCTTGGACACTAATAAATGTTTTTTTTTTTCTCAAAAAAGGTTTTATTGACTCTAGTGGTCTTTATTTGATAGTGAATTGACAGGAAAGTAGGCAATGAGAAAAGGGGGAAGACATGCGGCAAGGGTCCCCAGGCCAGGAATCAAACCTGCGACAGCCGCGACGAGGACCAAGGCCTCCATGTGGGTTGTGCTTAACCCCTGTGCCACCACAGCACCCCTCAATAAACGCTTTTTAAGTATAGTCTAAGAATAGTGTTTTACATTGTGTTTAAAAACAGAAACACTAACTCTTGTGTGGTTCATTGGTCTTGGCACATTGTCTATAGAGATCATTTAAAACACATTTTCAATAGTAGTGTTACAGGATCCTATGTGCATGAACAGCATGCTTAGAGGACCTGTTGTTAATGTGTGTGTATGTATGTTTTTGTTTTTCTGAAAGTGTAAATCTGAACTTTCTATTTCTGCTTCTGTCCCATTTTCAACCAGGGATCCAAAATTAGTGCAAAATATTAACACCCACATCACCTGCTCTCATATTTTACCTTCTGTCTCACAGGAACCAGTACTTATTTTCTCATTTTCCATCTCAGCTGGAAATATGGAGTGGGATACAATAAATATAGATTTGCCAGTGTGGTTCCTTATCACAAGAGAGAAAAAGAAGAGAAAAAGCTTTTGAAAATGATGCTGAGGAAGAAATTTGTGAATGAAAATGTAGAATTAAAGAATAGAATAAGTTGAGGATCAGCTTGTTTCACAACAGAGATAAACCAATAGAATTGGCCAAGTGTAGTTTGTACGGAAATGTTAAACGGGACCTCAAACAAATTACAATTTGTCTAGGACCATGCAAAACACATTAATTACTTTTTTTTGCACAAAAACATTTTCAGATAATGAAATGACATCAGACATTGTTTCCTGGACATAATGAAGTCAGTCATTCCCATTCATGTGCACATTCACACACTGAAGGTGACAAGCTGCTTCACTGTAACCTCAACCGCCCTGGGGAACTCTGACAGAATGGTAAATGGACTGAACTTATATAGCATTTTTCCAATCATTTTGACCACTAGAGTCACATTCAGAAGTTCGTGCACACATTTATACACCGATACATACACAGATCGGTAAGCAACTTGAAGTTAGGTGTGAGAGTTCTTCTAGCAGAAGCTTGTATTGATATTGAAGGATACTCGTGTAAAAAAGATCGATACTCGAGCTTTTTTTCCTGCGCGTGAAGGCACTGACTGCTGAGCAAGCGGATTCATTGAAGTCTAATAAGTCTAAGAGTAGCACAGAGCACCACACCCTCGCTCTCTTTTTTATTGTTCCACCGTCACGTGTCTCAGCAGCCAGGAAAATATTGGCTGAAAAAAATGTTTCCATTTCAAAACTCATACCCCTGGTGGCACTGCTTCAAAAAAACTCTATCTGCATCAGAGCGAGAAGGCTGCAAGCTAGCTGCAGAGCTGTCAATGTCACTGCTACAGAAACATTTTATAGTCTTGCCATCAGCACTTCTTTGGACGTCAGGTTCCAAAACATGGGGTTATGTGACTCAGTGAATGATGAGCCTGACTTGTATCAGAGATGCAGTCAATTAGTCAGACCTCAGCACCTCCTTCATCTGCCACCAGCTCCTGTAACTTCTACATCTGTAGCAAAAGGTGGGATTTGGGCAGAATTTGACTTGGATGTCCCTTTGTCTCAGCACCATCGGAGGGCTGGCACTGATGCTCTCCGATGGACAGAAGAAAGGCCTATTCCAAGGGAGCAGGATTCACTAATTTGGAGGAAAAACAATCCACCAACATTCCCCTGTCTGAGCAAACTTGCAAAGAGGCATCTAGGGGTTGTTGCAACCTGAGTGTCGGCTGAGAGGCTTTTTTCAAAGGCAGGACAGCTACTGAGCATCAGGCGATGTGCACTGAAATCCAAAAATGTGAACATGGTACCGTTCTTAAATAAAAACCTCTAATCCTTTGTTCTCAACAGGGGCAGAGGGGCCACCATGTAGCTGTGGGCCCTTCATGAATTCTTTATTTATACTATATTTAATTTTCACTTATTGTTTTTATTTAGTTTAAAGCCAGAAGTGCACTGAAAGGAAGACATTTCTCATTCTTTGTGTTATTTTCTTGCATTCTTCAATTTGAAAAAGCATGTTTGAAAATGCTTACAATATTTGTTGTGGTGTGTTAATTTTTCTGTAATGTGGTTTGTCAATTCTCCAATCTCAAAAGATTGTTTTAATTTGCTTTAAGTTCTATTTTTTACACATTTAAGAAAAAAACATGATTAACTGCACTGAAGGTAATTCCTAAAGAATAAATTGTAGATAAAGTCATAAACAATTATAAGCATGGAAAAAGTGTGATGACATTTATAAGTACTCATATTGGTACTTTGTATCAACAAGTATTTAAACATAAGTACCTGTACTCGTACGCAATCATAAAAACATTTTTTATATCTTTACTATCCTGGCAGCCATGAATGAAATGGGTTCTGAAATAAAATAGAAATAAAAATAAAAAAAGCAAATGTGTTCTCTCACACAAAAACATAAAAATACTAACAAATTGCAGTCTCACATTTATTAGTTAAAAATCCAACACAATTCTAAATACAGAATATGATGTACACAAACACAATCTGCAAAAACTATAGCATTTCACTGTTGCAGTGTCTATGACCCCGTGAGATTCTTAGCTAAATCTCCTGTCAGTCATTTCTGCACCAAACAAAAAGAAACCTCTTCAAAGTATTGAGTAAGCAGTTTCTTTTGTGCTGACCACAGTGCCCCTGCACTGAGGCCAATCACACTGGGAAGAGATACTGGATGTCATGGACCCACACAAACATGGCTGTCTGCATGTACGCATCTCTCTTAGTGAGTCTGTGTGTGGTTCTTTTGTATGTGTGTGTATAAATGTGTGCTTGTTAGTGGTGTATACAATCAGCATGGCTGGTACATCTTGTGGATAGACTGAAAAAGTCTGTCTCCAACCTTGGCAGCATGTAGACAGTGAGAGAAAAATAGGAAGATAAAGTGAATGAATGGTAACTGACATTACATTCTCTAACCCAATTAAATCCTCAAACCTTAAATTCAAGATTAAACCGTATCCAGTGAGTCTATGTAAAAGTTTGTGCTAATTAAGCTTCAAGGGAAGCAAAAGCAAAACAACCAAACATGCTCCGGCTCCAGTTTTTTGGGGGGATTATTTTAATTTCTTTTTTAATTCTCTACACAGCTAAATTAATTTGGCTGCTGTAGAAGGAGTAGTTTTTTTTTTTTTCCACTGAACATCAATAAGCATATGTCTTCGATTTTAGAGCAATTATAAAAAGCTTTCTTCATAGGAATCAGTTTAGGTCAAGTAAAAGATTAGGCAGGATCATCCAGTAATGTTTGAGTATCAGGCTTCAAGTCATCATCAGGCTATTCTTTATTTCTATTCAGGCTGATGAGAAGATTGCAGTTAGGTCAGAGCTCTGCTAAAGCCGGGTGGAAGATCTGCAAAAAGTAATCAGGCACATTTTGTACAATCACACAGAAAAAACTCTGACACACTAATTTTTACATTTTATTTTCTTTTTTTGTTTCGAAACATAGCGAATCTGCATGAATTAGTTATAAAGTTAATTGAGTCACATCAAATCAGTGTTTACTGCTTATGTATCTTTAGTGTATTGCATTACTGACAGTCTGCAGACAGAAAGCTGACATATGTAACACTGTTAGATATATAGTTTATCTTGTAAAATGCCTTGAAGTAACTGCTGTAAAATGCTGCTCAGGAGGAAACTTGTTTTTGTTTTTCCCTTTGTTTTAATTTTGCAAAGGTTTTAAATGATGCAAAAGGTCATTGCTGAGCTAAGCAAATCTCATAATCAAATATGAGTAGCACACTGTTTTTTTGCCTGTTCCAAAGAAGGATATTGTTCAAAGAACCCACAGCTGCACATTTTTTGTTTCTACTGTTGTCATTTCTGAGATTTTCTGATCTCTCAAGAACTCCCAAGATGGAGCAACATGTACAACAATTTTTTCAGTTTTTTTATTCTCAAACTCAATTATGAACTAGGGTCATTTTGAATGATTTTGAATGTACTCTGTTTATTCTCATCTTGACAACACTCAGCGTCTGTAAGCGCCTTTTTCTGTTTTATTTCTAGTCCCAAATCCTGCTACTAGATCCATTCACAAAACAAATAGATGTCAATAAATCATTTAAGCTCGACTCCTCTCAAATTTCATACTGTGAGGATTTTAAAATGTTGCAACTATTTTTTTTTAAATATTTCAATATGAAAAACCTCTACTCTTACTGACATGTTATGTTGCCTGAAGAAAGTCATATTCACAGATAGTGCTATGCTAAAATTCTTTCATCCTAGATTGTAACAAAGAGAGCCCCAAGTTAAGAATCTCTTTAGACACAAGTCAGATATACTGTCTCTAACTTCAACTATCATCCTAAGATTCTTCTGCATGAAAAGCTTTGATACTGTGCAATGCAAATGCAGCAGCTGTTTGACACATCTTTTCAACCTTTATCTTGTGACATTTTTATAGAATTGAAATAAATTGATTGCAGAGAGCAGCAGATAGTCACTCACTCATCTAAAGGTTGAGAAGGTTCTATTTGAACAATATACAGTATATATTTATATATATATTTGTTCAAATACAATATATATATATATATATATATATATATATATATATAGAGAGAGAGAGAGAGAGAGAGAGAGAATGTATACTGAAACAGATTTGTGTTTCCCTAGGTCCAATGTAGTGTCATCCTTTTTAACGCTACAAGATCAAGCATGCACCTATAGTACTTGATGCACCTAAGTCTCAGAATTTGGGTTTCATGGCAGATGCACAACTTTGTTGCCTGGGCAGAATTATGTTAGCCCACTAGAAGGGATGGTGTTTTCTAATGGATTAACATTAGCAGGAGAAAGAAGTCGTAGTTAGCATTGCCCTGCCCCGTCAAATACTTTACTTCCAAGCCTACATTTGCATTCTGTGTCTCCACTTGTCTGCTTGTTTATCTGGCTTCCTCCTCAGCAGGTGGTCATGCAGCTCCTCCTCCATAATAAGCAACCAGGGTCAGGGAGTAACTAGCTATATGCACTGGCTTTACGGATTTTAATTGCAAAATACAAGTAACTGTAATTTGCTAAAGCCTGACGGATTTAACAAATTACAGTTTAAACTAATCTTAGGTGAAAAAGCAAAGCAATTTGCTTAATTTACTATATTTTAAATTTAAATGCATTATCTGCTGTCTAGATCGGTGCTCACAGGGACAAATGTGAGATTTGCAAGTGCAAATAAATGCATCAGAGAATACTACATACTCACTCCCACTTTTGTAACTGTGGCAGTGTGCAAGAAGCATACATGGTGAATTGCTGATGGCAGTATCATTTACCAACAGTGTTACTTGATTCGCTATGGTAACATGAAACAACGTGATATGGTAACCAGCTGAAAACAAGTGAGCATTTCTGCATATAATTACAACCTGGAAGTAACTGTTTTCAGAAATAGCACCTTCCATTTGTCTGCCTTATTTATGATAATATGGTAGCACAAATAATGGAATATAATACACGTTAGGAACATATTAATTTTATGATCAGGATGCAAAGTTACAATACAACTTAAATTAAAAGACTTTAATAACTAAATTACATCCTTGAGGCAATAAAACCACAGCATCTGATACCACCTTTTTTTTTTTATTGAAAAAAGTATACAAGCAAATTGGAAGCTTTCCCAGAATCATATGTCGTTTATGTCTAGGTTAACAGATTATTCACATTTTCCCAGTAATTATATTGTGTATTTAATTGGTTACTGCAGGTTGAGTGGTTAAAAGTAAACATAAAATATAGGAAGGTCTTTTGAGCATCTCTTTAGCAGAAATGGGTTAAAAAAAAAGAAGATTTAGCTCTCTTCACAAATCCTTACATCTTTTGGCTTAAATTTAAAGTCTCATCCTCCTGTGAAGGATCAAAGTGTGTTAAAAAGTAAGCTGAAACTAACTAAAATTAATTATGTGCATTACTTTCTTTAAATGATTGATTCGGTTAAGGAACTATTAATTTTTTAAAAGAGTAACTTCTTGTAAAGAACATAGTAACCCACCACTTACATACATCATCAGAAGTTATGCAAATTTCTATTAAAAACAGAGAAAACTCTACATAGTGGATAGATACTAAAAAAAATATTCCCTTTTCCTGGATCTGCAATCTTTCTTCAAGCTAATTTTGATCTTTCCAACTTCCATGTAAAGTGTAAAAAACAGGTTGACATTTGTTTGGTATCCAAAAGGTATTCAAAGGTAACATAGAAAAGTGAGTCACCATGAACAAATATACAAAACTCTCAACCTGAGCTTCAAAATATTAACGGCTCTAGTACACTGGAATTTAGACATGGCACACTTCTCTCCTGAAATCAACCTCCAGTTCCAGCCAAAGTAGAAACGTCATTCTTTAGATTTCAAAAGAAGTCTCTTGTTAAAAAATACAAAATCCACATGCAAAACGCTCAGAGAAATCTAATCTTTTGTCACTTGTTGTTTGTGATTACCTATACATAAGCTTTATTTTATCTTTGATTTTAGTTATCACTTCGCCACTGGTAAGGTTATATACCAACCTTACAGTGCTTTGACTGTTCCCCACATTTGGTAGGAGAAGAAGCATTTTTGATGGCGCAGTCTCTGTCTTAAATGATTGATTGGAGCCTCATCTGCACTAATGAAGGAATTTAGAGGTGTGCTCTTGATCCATGTGCTTCTTAGTGATGTGTTCACTTGTATAAATGGGAATGCCACCATTTGCTTGTAACGTTATTACTGGTACTCATCAATTTCCCCACAGAGGAATAATAAATAATATTCCTATTCTATGCAGAGTACAGAAAGCATGTATAGAGTCTGAGACTTATCTAATGTTGGTTATTTAACATTGGTGAACTAGTCACCCATAATTTAACAACTAATTGCTGTATATGACAAGCTTGATATCAACAGAGTCTATTGGGGTGTGTGTGTGTGTGGGGGGGTGTGTGTGTGTGTGTGTGTGCGTGTCTGTGAGTGAGTAAATGGATAAAGAAAAATCTGCTTCTTACAGAGAAAGGAAAAAAAAAGTCAGCAGCTTTTTCCCCCCCCTGCTAACCTGCATTTCTCAGCCTTTTCTGACCAATATTACATTTTTGCCTCCATTAAAAAGAAATAGCTGCACAGCCTTTCTAACTCCCATATCTTTTCTGCAAGCTACACTTCAATGTTTTTAATTTTCTTTCAAATAAAAAGCCAATGCAAAGTTGACCAATATATTCTGTGGGTGTTTAAGTGAGGTACATGATGTGCCTGCAGCATTGTCTTCAGTCTGCTTTTTAAAATGTGTGTGTGCTTTCCTAACACACATTACATTGTGGGGACCAACTGCTCTTTATGGGGTCCAAAGCCCGGGCTTCATAAGAAAATAATGGTGCTTTTGGGTTGTGAGTTAGATTTAAAACTAAGGTATGAATTGAGTTTAGGTTAGGTTTATACTGGTAACAGTTGGGTTTAGTGTATGAGTCAGAATTAGGATATAGAAATTAATTAAAATTGAATGGAAGTTAATTCAAGTTCAAGACAGAAATACATACTGTGGCTACAACTAACAAATATTAGTTGTTTTTAATGAGAGAAAACTAATATTCACTTTCTAAGAAACGCCGTACTGTGTGTGTTGGGGGTAGTGAGGATGGAGAGGCTTAGTCATGGGTGGCTGAAGTCTTGCTGTAGACTGTAAGTGTTATCAATAGAAGAGGATTCAAGGTCACGGGATCTGAGCATATACAGTACAGACCAAAAGTTTGGACACACCTTCTCATTCAATGAGTTTCCTTTATTTTCATGACTATTGACATTGTA
>CAEFZY010047725.1:0-15110 GCA_903066815.1 Brachyrhaphis roseni | reverse complement strand
TACACCAACCCTGTATTTAGCTAAAGCTAATGCTAAAGCGCTACACCATCCCTGTACTTAGCTGAAGCTAACGCTAAAGCGCTACACCATCCCTGTACTTAGCTGAAGCTAATGCTAAAGCGCTACACCATCCCTGTACTTAGCTGAAGCTAATGCTAAAGCGCTACACCATCCCTGTACTTAGCTGAAGCTAATGCTAAAGCGCTACACCATCCCTGTACTTAGCTGAAGCTAATGCTAAAGCACTAACTTCAATTTAACTGTATCTGCCTTTGGAAGACTACAACCCTGAAGCACCACTTTAATTATAATTTACATGTTCTGTAAAGCTCTTTACTGTCATATTTATGTTTATATCTTGCTCTCTACTGTCTGTTTTATATTTTTTGTTTGGCTTCACCCCCTTCAAAATAAGAGCATCAATATAAACGTCTAATTGTTGACAGTTGATAAACGAAGCTTCAACACGTGTTAAACTTTATTCACTGAAATTTTACAAAACAGCCAAGGAAATTTGCAATTTAAGATTTATATGACAACTTTTATTTAGGGTAAGCAAAGTGTTTTCAAAGTAAACAAAGGCGCTAAATGAAAAATTAGCTCAGCTGTTAGCGCATTAGCCAATTACCAGAAAAGTTCCCACCACTGACAAAGAGCATTAAAAACACAGGTGTCTTTACCCTCAGCAGCAGCAGTCCTCACTGAAGAGCAACACAAACATTGAAATTACATTAAAACGTTTTATTTTTAAATGTGGTTATCATGCGCCCCCTCTCCTGCTGCCGCTCTGGGCGACTGCCCATACTGCTCACATCATGGTTTTAGTTGCTTTTGTGATTGAAATTATGTTCACTAATTGATTTTGTTTTGAGTAACTATTGTGGAGAAATGCATCAACAATTATTAAATGTTTCTCTAAAAGTATATTACAATGAAATTTGACTGAGTTAAATAAATTCATCCTGGTTTTCACAAAGTAAAATGATTCAGGGCAGAACGTGAAGGTTGAGAAGTTTTCTTTCTGCATATTAATCTGTTTCTACTCCTGATAGCATCACTGATCCGTCATTGATTTGTTCTTGTTCGATAAAGAAGCTGTTGTTCAATCAGACTTTAAAATGCTCCAGTTTCAGGTGAATTTCTCTAAGGATCAATCTGGTAAAATCAAACTCTTCCTCAGGATAAATTTTCACTTTGTGGCTTTTATTAGATTATAAAAGTTATAACAGAATAAAAATCTCTTCATGTTTGTGCAGGTTCCACATCAGCGTGCGGAGAGAACATTTTGTCCAGCATTGAATCATGTTTGAATTACAGGTAATGCAGGTATTAATGAGACAGTTTGCTGTATGAAGATAATGGCTGTTTGATTAAAATGACATCATCAATGTGTGAATCAGAAATGCTGCAGTTTCTCTTCCCAGATTTCATTTTTGTGCATTAGATTGTTTTCACAGCTGATAGTTTGGTAGATTTGATTTGATTTGGGTCAAAACGTCATCATCTGCTCCGTCTCCAGCTGCTTGCTTCCCTTCCTCTCTGCTCTGAGTCAAACCAACCAAACCCTGTGAAAACCTGTTGCCTTGAAAGCTGTTAAGTATCTGAACTTCTATTTGCTTCAGCAGAAGTTTTGCGTCATGTTGCTCCTTCTGGACAAAGTTTAGATTCAACCAAAACAATCTAAGATGATGGAAACGTAGCAAACGGCTAAGGTTGAGAAAACATTAGCTTATCACATCCGTCAGAACCCAGAATGATTTGTCATGAAGAGACGAACATTAGCGTAGCACGTCTCTGTTATCAGCAGCCGACTTCAGTCCAAGGACACCTGTGTGTTCAAACGCCTCCAGAACAGACGGCGGTTTACTCTGACAGGCTGAATTAGTTTGGTTCCCCACCTGATTAGTGCTGGGCGTTGGGTTCCCAGGGCATACAGGACACCAGATGAATGCGCTCCCACTCAGATCAGTTCATCAGCCTTTTGACCTCCCTTCAGGTTGATAGCCAGCCCATGCTAAAGCACAGCAGCAGGAAACACAGTCAGTGCCATCAGTTACTCATCAGGTAGCAGAAACTAGAAGGTGCGTCTCACCGGAGAGCGATCCCAAAAGCCTCCTGGGTTTTTTCTTCCAGGTCATGTGACCTGTGACCTCCAGAACTCAGATGGAATGAGGTCAACTGGATCTCTGGCCAACAAGTCTGGATAAAGATCACAGAGTTAGAATGTGATGGATGGATGGATGGATGGATGGATGGATGGATGGATGGATGGATGGATGGATGGATGGATGTCTCTCTCTCTCTCTCGCTCTCTCTCTCTCCAGTAATCTTTCCAGCAGCTCCAGCAGAACCATCGAAGTCCAGACTGGATTCAAACTGGATTTGGTTTTAAAGTTTCCTGGTTTCCATCTGGAGTTTGGTTCTGCTGAACTTCCTGCTCCACGTTTCCTTAAATTCACTTTCATTCTTCATGTCCAAACACAAAGATCCTCTGCTTGGAGAATCCGACTTTCTCAGCAAAACCTTTCTGCTCTCACCATCGATCTGTCAAAGAACCTTTTCATTATTTGTCTTTGCTCAACAAGGAGGGTAAAAACTGAGTTCCTCCTGAACAAATTGTACCTTTGCTTCCTGTCGGAGGACCAGTTCTGTGTAATTTGAAGCACCAAACGGCTGCATTTTAAAGGAAGCGTGTGAAGATGACCGACTTGCTGAGGCCGGTAATTTCCCCAACGCAGCCAGGAGGAGCTCAAAGGGAGATTTCTGATCAGGTGGAGATTTATTTTCACCACCAGGCAGAACATGTTGTTATCCATGAGAAATTACAGATCCCTGTCAGCAGCACGTGTTATCCCAACTTCTGGAGGCTCCATTTTTAATATTTATTGTTTCTACAGACACTCCACCAATCTTAACCTTCCAATAAAGCTTTTAATATCTTAGAAAGCCTGAAGGAGTTTAAAAAAGTCACAGTTTCCAAGCTATATTTATTATTCAGTGTGCAGTTTGTGAGCCAATCATAAAAGTCCAGCAGCTTGTTGATCCAACATCAGGTCCAGCAGCGTTTAGCTCTGGGTTTCTGTTTGCTCTTTCAGTCTCACATTATTACCTTATTGTGTAGCTTTTGTTTTGTTTGAATTTATTATTATTAATGTTATTATTTGTTTCTGAAGCTCTGCATGCTAAAGCCTACATCAACATGCTATTTAGCAGACGCTAATGCTAAAGCGCTATCTTCAACCATGTTGGTACCCACGTGTGACCAAGGCGCAGCTGCGATCGCATCACCGGTGGAGAACATGAGGAAGGAAACAAAACTGCTGTGTTAGCAGGCTTCTCACACTTCAAAATAAGAGCATGAATATAAACGTTTAGCTACTTAGAGAGTTCTTAACAGCTGACAACCAAACTTCAACAAAGATGTTGAACTTTCTTCATATTGTTTCAGTGTCATGAACTTTAACCTTTAACCTGCTAGCTGAGTCCTGTAGAGTTTGACCTGGGAATAACCAGTCCGTCTTGGCGTTGTGTCAGCCTGTACTGACTGAAGTCCTGGTTGGATGCTCAGTGTTTCTCCCTTACTTCCTGCTTACTGTGGTTTTTCCACAGCAGCAGAACGCCGTGCCGTTGTTGCAGTCTCTGTTCAATCAGCTCAACCTCCTTTTAGTGAACATATTTCCACTTAAAGATCATGAAAATTGTTGTGATTTGGTTAGATTTCCAACAAATTGCATTTATATTAGCATTTTTGACATTTGAATAGATTCTTTTAACTGGATTTAGGTTGGAAAAAAGTACAGAAGTTTATAGAAATGCACTTTATATGTAGGACTCACTTTGCTGCAGACGTTGAGCTGCTGAGGTGTTTTTAGACCAAATTACCTCTGGCAGCTGGGCTTAAGGATCTGTTAGAGAAAGAAAAGAAAAACTGTGCGTTAACGATGCTCCGAGGGCATTGCTGAATATTTCAAAGCACATCATTCATCTGATGTTAGCAGACATTTCTACAGAGCCACACAGCAGCATGGGCTGAACCCTGAGCGGGTTTATTCTTTTAAAGCGGCCCGTTTAACGGCCCATCAGTGGAAATGTGCTGATGTTTCTTACTGTGTGAAGCTCAGGTCTTAGCAGTCAGCACTCCAAACAGAACCAGAGAGGAATCCCTGGAAAGATAAGAAATTATTTATCACAAAGGGAACCTGGCTTTATGTTTGTGCAGCAGCAGCGCCCTCTGTCGGCCACATCTGATCATTTCATTATTCTAACATCAAAACACAACTCCTCTGAATACACATAGTGTAGCGCCCTCTGCTGGGGATTTACATAAACAACATAATAAACCTCTTCAGTTTACAGTAAATATAAACACACAAACATCTGAATCTGAACTTTTTTTTGTCATTTTTCACCAAAAATTTAAACATATGTTTAATATTAATCAAGGCAATAAAATATCTAATTTTCTGCTTTTACAGATAAAAGCAAACTTTGCATTGAACTTCAATGTAATCTATATTTATTGTTCAATAATCCTGCTCAGAAAAAAATAGTGAATTTGAATCTGGAAAAATTCAAATATTTGAAATTGAGAATTTGTGAAAAATCCTGAATAAAATCTCTGTTGATTTTTATCCCTTCTTGTTTGTAACTTTGAACGTTTGCTCCACTGGAAACAACTTTATTAGCCAAAGCAAATTTAGGATTAATGCAAACCTTCCCCCATGTCTGTCACTTTATCGTCTTTAAATTACATTCACATACTCTTAATGTAAGTTTGACCTCACTACACACTTTTCTGCTATTTGTTTCATTTGAAAACATTGAATTTGCAGCTGATTCCTCCTTCCTTCACTACATTCAGTAAATTAGTGGGATTTCAGGACTCTCTGGCCTCTAGATGGCGCCATCCACACGTGTTTGCCTCCAACCAGTTTCTCTTTGTTCCTTCTGACTCTGATGGTTTTATGTTTGTGAAGTTACACTTTCAAAAATTAACAGCAATAATTTGAGTTATTTAGTCAGTCATAGGAGAAAAAAGCAAGGATTAATTTTTCAAACTCAATGTCATTTTCACCATAAACCAATTTATTAATTTGAGTTTCCAGCTAAATATTAAATTACAAAACACAATATTTAGTTTACTAACTAAATATTTTATTTGCAAGCTAAGTATTCAGTTTGAAGCAAAAATATTTAGCTTACAAGCTAATTATCTCTACAAGCCCTGATGTGGCTAAATTTTAGCTCAATATTTAGCTAGTTCAGAGCTAAATATTTAGCTAATATGCAAAGTATCTTGCTGATTAGTGAGAGTAGACTATCACAATAAAAGTTGGGTCATGTGAACATTTATATAAACTCCTAATGGTGAGCTGCACAGTTAAAATAACTCATCTTTGTTTTAAGCTAAAATGTACAACAAAAGTTGAAGGTTTGCTAACAAAATATTTAGCTATCCTTTAAAATATGTATTTTTTGCTTGCCAAGTATTTGGTTTGAGGATAGATATGTAGCTAGCAAACTAAATGTTTAGCTTTAAGTCATTTTCTTAATTTACTTGCAGAATATTTAGTCTGAAGCCAAATATTTAGTTACATAGCTCACTGTTTAGCTATCTAAATATTTAGTTTCAAACAGAAACATTTAGTAAGCAAAATGCTTAGTTTCAAGTTAGCTTTTGCTAGGAAGTTAACAATTTAATTTAAAGACAGTTTTTTTTAGTTAGCTAAGCACATAGTCTGAAACCAAATACTTAGACTTGCCAGCTAAATATTAGCTATAATATTATAATATATATAATATATATAATAATAATATAATATATAATAATAATATAATATATTATTATATTAAAATTAGCTAGCTAAACATATTTCTTATATTTAGGTAGCAAAATGTTTTGCTTCCTAAATATACAAAATATTTAGCTAGCAAGTTAAATATTCAGTATAAAGCTAAATATTTAGATAAAGTAAAGGTTTAGCAAACTAAAATATTACTTTAAAGGTTGTAGTTAAATGTTTAGCTTGCTAACTGTTACATTTACAAATGAATGAATAATATGGTGAATATGTATATAAACAAAATAAACCTCATATTGTTTTTTAACCCAAATTATTGCTGTTATTTCTGCCAGTCGACTCGTCTTACTCATGTGAGTGCATTCATCATGTGAGATCACCTCTGGGCAAATTTATTCAGTCTTCCGATGACTTTTTATACTTTTAAATGACTGTATTGTACGGAAAAGAAAGAAAAAGGATTAATTTGAGTGTTTAACCTTAAATAATCTAAATTACCACCCAGGCTGAATAATCTCATCCTCAGAAGCGAGGAGGTGATCTGATCTCTTCGGCTTTGGGGGGGAAGGGTGCGGGATGCTCAGGTCCCCGGAGGTGAAACTCTATTAGCGCCCAGCATGAAAGTCAATGAAAGGACCCCAGCGAGCGCCGGTCCCCTGACAGTATTAATGTTTAATGATATCTAAAAGGGCTAATTCCCCCAGCCCTCCCTGTTGCTCTTATCCTCTCATTAAACTTCCTCGCAATGTCTTCACTTCCTGCGATTAGAGCGCTGACCCTGGCTGCCGAAGAACTCACCCTTCACCGATTATAAATTCATCTCACTCTGGCTCTTTTTCTCCTCTTTTCAGAAACCGGAAATGTTAGCGAGGAATGGCAGAATAGAGCCGAATTAGCAAAATTAAAAAGTGAGTTCATGGACCGGTCATGGCTTTTGTAATACATTTTAATCTCTGAATAACTCTCTACTCATTCAGTCAAACTGAAAGCTAAAGAAGGAACAAAAACAGAATATATGGGTTAGGCTAACTCACCAAAACTGCATAAAACTGATGCTACATGTTCAAACCCCCCGTTCTTTTAAAGCATCTGATCAGAGTTTACAACTGCCATGTTTCATTTCTTAGAGAAGGAAGAAGCATAAATCTCACTTAGATCTTGACAAACGTTCAAAACTTAGTAAGTTTCAAACCTGAAATTATTTCAGATTGCTATTGTGGTATCTAAGGCTAACAAGCTAGCTTTACGTAGTCATCTGAAGAAATAGGCTTCTGGTTTTCTTTAAGGAGAAATTAATGTTGTTTTTTTCATGACTTGTACATGTTTTATTGTTTAATTTTGCTGTCATTACATTTCGGATTGATAAGTAAAATCACGTTTAATAGACAATTACAGCATAATTATAGTCAAATTAGCTGCAGCTGCTGGCTGTGGCCTCCCATCTCACACACTTTCATGTGCACAAATGCACAAATATACAACCAAACATCTTTGAAAAGCAGAAGTGAAGCCTCCTGTTCAACTAACAAGAATGCAGCAAGTAGTTTCTGGACTGTAAGTCAACCGTAAAACAATTGTCTTTTCCGCAGCCATAGACCAAACTTCCTGGAACTCTGCTGGGGTTGCTAGGTAACGGGGCGGAACGCTGCTGGGGTTGCTAGGTAACGGGGCGGAATGCTGCTGGGGTTGCTAGGTAACAGCTAGACTTTGCTGGGGTCACTAGGTGAAGAGCAGTTTTTGCTGATTTCTGACTCAACATTCAAAATGTTTTTGAAACGACTCATTTCCTGACAACAGATAATATTAACTTTTTGCTAAAAACTGTTTCTTTGAAACGCTTGGGTTGTTTTTAGAAGCAGTAGAAATCCAAACTGAATTTTGCGCAAAAGGTCTCTTTACTTGTCAGAAAATATGCTGGCAACTGAATGAAAACATTACAGTAAGTAAAAATAATGTGTTGCAGTGCTTTCTTTATTTCTTCCGTTCTCTAACCTGAGGCGTTCGGCTCCAGAATATACTGTGACATAAAAAAACCCAGCTGTTTCTCCCCTGGCAGAGAAAACCTTTAACGCGCCACCTAGCATGCACGCACATCAATATATCCACGAGGACACACAAGCTCACGCATTGCAGGCCAGCGAAACGTCCAAGGAAATGCTTATTCCCACAAACTCACTCCAGAGAGAACGCGCAGCACTTAAGTGGTCACCGTCAGGAGCTTAGCTGGCCCCGGTGAGCATTTCTGAAACTGCTTGTTTGGTTAACTCTGTCAGCCAAACACACACAGGAGCTCCATCATTCACAGTCCGACTCCTGGCTTCACTTTGAAGTCTTTGTGAGGAAGTTGACTGGGCCTCGTCGTTTGTTAGGAGGATTAGTTTATCGGGGAGCGTGCATCTTAACTGAAGCAGTTCAAGGATTTCTGCATCAGAAGGTTTTTTTATTACTGTTGTATGCTAATGCTGAATGAGCATCATGCTAACACCACAACTGATGTGTTAGACAATCCTCACAGAGCACACAAAGCCGGAGTTTTCCCTTCATGGACAGTTTCAGGTTGCTGAAGTTCACAGACTTCTGATGTTGCAAAGATTGTTGAAAAGCATCTTCTGAGGCTCAATGGAAAAAAATGTAAGAAAAACTCTGCAGCAACTGATTCAGTTTATTTATTATCATCGCAAATTCAGATCCAAGAGTTTTTTCTCTTTCAACAATACACAAATAAAACGAATCAAATAAATTATAGAAGAAAGGAAGGAAAGAAGGAAAGAAAGTAAAACGATGAATTACGGCATAAAGGGAAGAAAATAAGTGAGGAAGGATGGATGGTCTACAGTTGTAAGCATTTTCTTCTGCAGCGTCAGTTTGTTCTCATTAATCTCCAACTGGATAGTTTCAATTTTACTCAAATTTACTGTCACTTTCCTCAATAAAGTGTTTAACTTTCATCTGATTCTGTACAACAATAAAACAATCCTGCAGCATCTGACCTCCTGATACACAAACAGAGCAAGAACAGCCAGACATCCACTTACAAACGTCTGTAAAAACAAAAAAATTATAATTGAAGGTGCAGTATGTAGCTTTTATAAAATATAAAATGTAGCTATATTTTATAAAAGCTACATACAAAGTGAGAGTTTATGAGACAGTTAATGAGTGAAAAAAATTCAGCTCCTACACCTTCTCCCAGTTTGATTGACAGCATTAAGCCCCTCCTCCTGGTTCTGATTGGTTGTTTCTTCACACAGCAAGATAATTTTTTTTCACATATTATCTGTCATAAACTTTCACAAAAGATTTTTTACATATTTTTAATTTTTTCTTATAAAAGTATACTTCAGCTTTAACAAAAGATTTATAACCTTTACATAATAAGCTGATAATATGAATTCAAAATGAAAATGATCAAGGTTTTTGAATGAAAACACTTCCAGTTTAGTGATTTTTCTGTCTGTGATTCATTGAGTGGACCTGTCCTTCATTATGTCTGTTACTGGGACCAGATTAACCTTTCATCAGTCCCAGCAGGTGCTCTTCCTTTTTACTCCTCCTAGATAAAATATGCATTTGATTTGACTCTTAGCTACTAAAAACAAAAACAGGACATCTATGCAAAGAATTAATACAACAAACTGAGCAACCTTTGTTTTTCACCTGTTATGTGGATATTCTGCATGCGGAGCTGCACACAGCGCGTTTCCTGCATGAACTGCAGGAAAGGTGCAAAAAGCAATCGACCAGGCTTCCTCTGGAGATGGAATTGCTAGCCGTAAATCTTGAACATGGACGTATTTATGAGCAGAGACGTTTGCCTTTCCGCCGGCTCATCACACAGATTGTCTGCTGCTGGACTGCATGTTTGCATTCTGCTGGTTACACCCCCCCACACACACACACACACACGCTGTTCCATCCTAAACAGGAATAATAGGTACATATACCTTTAAATTAGCTTCAGTAGAAGTTCTTAATTGGCCCATCTAATGTTAGCACAGGTTCTTCTGAATGGCAGCGATGTCCAAGCTTTCTACAACATGAGCCAAAATTGTCAAGTCAAAAGCTCTGGTTGGTCAAAAAAAAATTATAAAAACTAAAATCACTGTTTTTTTAATGCTCAACAATAAACAGAGCCTATGGTATTTCATAGAGGACATGTACAAAATTCACATTTTGCTCATTTTTGGACTTCCATTTGGGTTTCTACTATTTAAAAAATCAACAAAACAAAAACAACCACTCAGGCATTTTTGTCAATAAATGAATGTATAGTTGTGTTTCTTTAAAAATTACAGTAAATTTTTCTGTACATATTTATCAAAAATTATAAGTTATTTTCTCTTAAAATGTCAGGTCAAATCTTTCACAGTAAACATGCTGTATTTAGTTGGACCGAGGGCAAAAATGACTCTGGGTAGTAAAGGGAAAAATCAAAAAGCAAAACAGCTGTTAATATAGAAAATGCCTATTACCTACAAATTATTTTTCTGCCATCGTTTTGGCGCCCCCTTTAGGTGTGGCGCCCACATATAGTGTGAAACCCACATTTAAATATGGCTTTAATATTAATAAAAAATCCTTTAAACTCTCATGAAAGATTTATTATTTTAATAGTTGTTTATTGTTTTGGGTGAATTTTTGTCTTGACCAGCAGTTAAAGGGTTAACTTTTCAGGAAGAAAACGCCAGCATCGATCTTAACCAATGAGCTCTTTCCAAGTGGCGCATTGACCCGCCCACCTTCCGCCTTCATTTCCGTTGCTACTTGAGCGCTGAGCTGCTAACTGAACATGGAGATGGAGATTCACTGAAGAACAGGTACAAAAAGCAATATAAAACGAATCGGTAGCAAACATTGCTGATGCTAAGAATGGTTTTATGTATGTTTACTGCCAAAACGATGAGTTAAGTTCACCATCGTTAACTAGTTCTGTTCGCTGTGCTTCTGCTTGTAGAGTGTTGGAGGTTAAGAGGAGGCGCCATTTTGTTCTGCTGTGCTGTCCTCTGGTGAGACCGGTGAGCAAATGATTTTACCTATTCATCATTTATTTGCACTTTTTTCAGTATACTGCTGAATAGAATGTTTATAGCATTTATTAAAAATGTAGTTTACAATTTAAAGTTTTATTATTTGTTTAAAAATGTGATTGAATTTGTAAAAATTTAACATGGACTAACATGGAGAGAAGACTAAATAAGCATTTGAAACCAATGCTAACATTGCATAGTATAATATAGTTTATCACTATTTTTATTTGAAAACATGGTTAATGTTGCAGGCAGTACTTTTAAGTGCTAACCAGTTGTGAAATGTGATTATTTGAAAACGTATTGTGTTTTTTTTATGGCTTTCTTTGACATGTCGGGGTTTTTTGTATTAGTTGACTTGAGGGTTACATGTTCTCAAAAATTTATTGCAGTTGTTCACAGAAGAATGTTTAAAATTGATTTTAAATTTTAAATCGTGAATTTGCTCTATTTTCCTGACCAGTTAGATTTTTGACCTGCATTTATAACCATTTAAAGATCCAGTTATTAAATTTTCAGTTAAACAAACTAAAAATCAGTTTGAGTTCCTATTTATTTGTTTTAATTTGAGAGTAAAGATCAGAGCGACTGGTTCTGAGCTAATAATAACTCTCTGGAGAAAGCTGAGGCATTACTAAACATGTTTTATCTCCTTATAGAGGAATCAAGCTGCTTGGTAATACATCTTAATGTAAAGAATAAAATCAAGTAATACTTCCTGTCAGAAAAAATGACTGGTCAACAGTTTGCAACCAGTCATCTATCAGATTTATTAAAGCCGGCACTTTTCATCCGCAGAAAAAATATGTACCAGTCAGGGGAAAACCAGCTGTGCAATAAGCACACAGAGGAGGAGGAAGCCGTCTCATGATGCATGGAAAATTTTTGGCTGACTTTGTATTAATATGGTGCTGGAATGCAGTGGACGCCTTAAACAGCCTCATTTTGGGAATTATATTTCTGTCTAGGGAGAAAAATCAGAGTTTCTGAACTGGACATGACTCTGCAGGGTTGTAAATACAATCCGATTAAAATAATTAAAATTTACCTTAAAATCATATTAACACTACCTGTTTCTGGACAGTAAAAATTGCAACATAATAAAGTATTGTAGTATTTACCCAAATTTTGGGGGTATTAAATCGCATTGTGCGCATGCAACAGAAAGTATCCGGCCTCCTCTGGAGCTCAAAGCGATATCGACACAGGAATTTAACCACCAACCTCCCACTGACTGCGTCCGAATGTAAGTAAAAACACTATTTATTTTATGTTCATATTGTAAATGTTGACTTATGGTTCAGAAGAGTTGTCAGAGTGCTTTATGTAATGTACCATGTAAGCATTTGAAGCAGAAAATTTTAATCTGTGACTACGGTTGCTTTTTGGGGGTGGTTTTAATCAAAAACAGAGATAAATCATTGTTAGAGGTAATTTTAATGTAAAACACTCATAAGAGATGCTGCATCACTGGTTTGTGTTCACATAAGCTTGTTCTGCATCATTTGGTGCCAAAGTTACTGGCGCCTCAACATCTTGACTCTGTAACTGTTTGTTAGGGCGTAATGGCCGACACACTCCTTGTATTTCCTGAATTTTGTAGGTTGTCAGTTTGATGATAGAGAATGCTCTGTAATGACGTGAAGCGAAAGAATCTCAGCAGTAAAGGAGTAATCATTCTAATTTTATACCAGATGTTATCACAGAAGTGCTGCTTCTCCATAATGGCTAAGTTTATGTCAGCTGATTCTGTTTCTGTCTTTATTTACAGATCAAAAGCAACTTCTATAACCTCAAGAAACTGCCAGCAGAGGTAAAATGACTACTGAGAAACTGTAACTCAAGTAAAGGTACTACGAATTGGCACACAATAACAATAAAAATTTTTGCTGGATGATAAATTTATGTTAGTGTATTTAAATACATAACTTTGAATTTTAAATTGTCTTTTCAATGATTTTCTAATTTAAGATGAAGTTGTAATAAAAACTCAAACTAATATTCATAATTTCAACAGATGAGTAGGTCTTGACGTGTGCACTTTCACACAGATGTTGCAGAGGATGAACACACTACAATAACCATTATGAGGCCTCATCTATCACACACAGACTTTCAACAGCCCATGAAATGATCAGACTCGGTTTACTTCACTTTTGTGCTGCAGGACTTTGCTCTGCGAACATTTACGTCCCAATTATTCACGTTTCCAAAGAGCTTGAGGCGCTGCAAAAACCACAACATTGTCTCTTTATCTCTTCTACTACCTTATCTCATCTATATATTACCATGAAGCTCTGATAAAACTCGTGAAAGCAATTATTAACTTCAAACAACAACAGTGTATGTTTATCTAGATGTCTATTTCTTTGTTAATGCCAGTTCCTCATTACCAATTTTACACTGTAAAAAGTAATAAGTTCACTTTACTTAAAAAAAGTTAGGAAACCGATTGCCTTAAAATCTCCAAGTAAATTAGCTAATTCATTTTAAGGTGTTATAGCTATAAATTACTATGTTTAGACCACTCAGATAATGGCAGTAAACCTGAGTGCCGTTAACTCAAAATCATTAATTAGGTTAACTGTAAAATATTTATTCAGACAACTCATGCAATGGCAGTAAACTTGAGTATTGGTAACTCAAAGTCATTAGTAAGGTTGACTATAAAATGACAGTTATGACTACTTCAATTTGTGAGTTATGTCGATTAAGCAGTACTCATAAAAATAAGTTATGCTTACACGTTTAAGTGTTCACATTACTTGCAAAATATCAGGAAACCGATTGCCTTGATATGTTCAAGTAAGATGAACCAAAAGTGTTAAGTTACTGAAACGAAGAGCCAACAGACAACAGTTTGAATGGAAATAAATGTTTAATAATTAAACAAGTTTACCTTAAATACAGGGTTCTCAAGTGTGGTTACATACACACTAACCCGGAAACAAAGTTTTCCATAGACTTTTTTAGGAAGAAAAAAAAATGACATGACTTTTTCCTCGGGCAGCCTTCAATCTAATATTGAATCCCTCAAATGGCCCTCAGTCTTTAAAACTTTGAGAATCCCTGCTTAAATGTCTTTGTTTTAGGGATTTATGTCCAAGTGAGAGAAGCACCCTTTGGATGAAGTCAAAGGTGTACTTCAATTGTTGAGGGTACTCCAAATTCAGAGCATAAATAAGTCCAAAGAGCAAGCACATGGCATGTGGAAGATTTCCAAGGTCATTCATGACAAGACTTCCTTCCAAAATGAAGGCAGTACCTGAAGACTCAAGGTGAAGTAGTCAGGGGAGGCCTGCCTGTCCTCAGGAATGATGGTCAGGATCCCAATGGGGGTGTGAGACACGTCTGGGTCTTTGCAGTCCTAACAACAATAGAAGCAACACCACAATTACATATCAATGTAACACTTCTTCATCATGGCTGCTTCTCCTACAGTTTACAGCTGTCCCACCTATGGCAGTCCACTCATCATCAGCCTTCTATGACAGCGAGCGCATTTCCCAAGAGTGTCAGTGATAAATAAGTGTTGATGATGTTGGAAGGGAAAGTTCATAACATTTTTACATGTTGCACTTCATCAGCTAAGTGAAATTCATTGTACTTTTTAGTTCTTGATGACATTCGGGTTTCACATGGTATGACGCTACAGAACTGCAACTGAAACCTTTCGAAAGACAGCAGAGAACCACTAAAAGTGTTTTGATTGGGGATATTTCATCAGTGCATCATGTAAGAAGTACAGTAGCATTGATTCAGGCTGAGTCGAAAGAACAGTAACTAAAACTAAAGCTATCAAAGTCACATAAGTGGGACATACCGCGGTGTGGAATTATAAAAATGTAATAAAGATTACTTACAAAGCGTGTCTTGAAGAAGTCTGTGTTCTCATCTCCAAGGATCACAGGACGGCCAGGGAGCACTGCCGTTCGCTTCGCAGTAATATCTGTACTCTGAAAAATCATATCAAACACACATCACTCCTGTGGTAAAGAGTGTTAATAATGTTAACACTGCATACACTGTGGGGTTGTGTATTTTGTTCCCAACATGATAATAAAATAATGACTTTGTATCTGAGAAACTCACCTCGGGTCTGACTTGTTGCAGTCTGAAGTTTCTGGCCAACACTTCCCCCCTTGCTCTTGAAAATCTCAAAGAAGCGAGTGGTGTATTTGTCAAGTTCTTTGAAAAATTCTGAATCCAGGTTTTTGCTCGACAAGCGACAGAACTCTGCCAGAATCTGAAAGAAAAGAATGACAAATTAATATTTAACATA
>CAEFZY010047719.1:0-22228 GCA_903066815.1 Brachyrhaphis roseni | reverse complement strand
ATATATATATAGGAACCATTGCTGTGGAAATAATTGTCAAAATACCATTGCAAGCCCATTGAATTTACTTGTTGTTAAAGGTACTGAGAACAATATCTGTCAATAAAAAGGACTTTAAAAGAGAACAAGTAAAGCGATGTTATAGCAGCGCCAAACCCCAGACCTATATTACTGGTGGGAGAATCTGGTTGCTAGGGCAACAGTGCATCGAGCATTGCAGAAGTGCTTAAATGCATTTTTGATGAGAGTGAACAAAATGGTGGAAAGAAGGTGAATGAAGAGCAGCAGTGTCGCAGCTTTCTCGGATAAACGGCAGGTTTGTGTAGTTGGCAGGGCACTCATGTGTGTGTGAAAAGTTGGGACAATCCCTATGCCGACCCGCTACTGTTATATCAGAATCACTTCATCATTCATCAATATTAAATAGCAGGAGGTAATGAGAGCAAATCCAAAATGTTAATAGGAAAAGAATAAAGCAATATAAGCACCTGCGATATTTGTTTGATATTCTTAATTAGCACACAAAGGGAATATAATGGGATTTGAACTTGTGTTGACACTCTGAACATCGCCTTCCCACTATCAGGCCAACCACCAACATTCTTTCAATTTAGTGGTTACCTGAAAATTTATACAGATCAGGACACCAGAAAGTCATCCTACTTTGTCATCAAATTCAATTCAGTACATCAGAGATGATGTTACTGTTTGACAAAAGGGCTTGATTTAAAATGAGAGAATGTGGCAATTCAGACCAAACTTGTCAAAAACTTTGTGCAGCTGACTGATTTCCTGTAAGTTGCTGTCACAATGCATCCTATCTTGCCTTGAAACTGGAATTGATAAAGGCACATTACGTATATATCTGAATGTGAGGAAATGAGGAATGGGGATTTTGTGAAACATTTAGATCTGTCACATCATTAAAGTGCATGTGAAACTTTTGAACTCCTGTTCTGAATAGTGTGTGTGTATTGGAGTCTGTAGAATTCAAAGTGTTGTGTTGCGTCAGGACAGAGTATGTTATTGTTTTGTTTGTTTTATGTATTGATTGATTTTTTTTTTAATATCTGATCGTCAATGGACTCTCTGGGAATAAACTATTTGAAAGCCCCGAAATTTTCAAATATCTATTAATAGGTTGAGCTCACAGATTTTGCTTTCAATTTTAACAACACACATGTTGAGATGAGTAAGATTTCTACAGCACTGACTGCATAGACTGAGATTTATTGATTCTGTTATTCTGTTGTTCCTGCAACAACTGATTGGTAGTTAAGTCAGTTTTGGAGCAACAATGTTTTTTTTTTTTTTTTGCATACTCCATAAAAAAGTGCTGCAGCATAGACGCCCTAATAGATTATTTGGCTCTTCATAGGCAGTGAAATATCAGAAGGGGTCGGTCTAAAATGCTGCTAACTAAAAGGAAGAAGAAGGAGCGAGTTGAACTAGCCAACATGTCAAAAAAAGGAGAGAAAGATCAGTGGGAGGAAAATAAAAAAAAGTTACTACATGATGCAACCAAATGCCTCAAATTAACAGATATTTCCCATGGAGGAGAGAGCAACAGGTTAGCAGTGCCTACATGGCTTAGACTGGTGAAAACACTGAGTGTCTTTATGGCACAAATAATGTTCCTTTGTTTAAAAATTATAGCCACTTTCGTCCATCGTGCAATTGGATAAAAGACTTCTCCAAACCAAGCTTCCCATCTGAAGTTCAACCCCAGCTCATTCTAATGTTAAGTGCACAAGTGCTACGCCACAGAACCAAAAGGTAAAAGTGAACAAATGTGACGGGAGTATTACGTAGAGAGATGACTATTTTCCAATTGTCATTATAGAATCAACAGAACTTTAATTTTGACTCATTTGTCTTGCAAAGATTCTTCAGCTGGAACTATGAAAATACACCAAACTGAATTAAATTAAATTTAATTAAATAAAAATCCCCTTTTTTGATTAAAGTAGTGTCAGAGTTTGCTCAGGGTTGGTTCAAGAGCCAGCTCTAAGTTTTCTCAGTAGACTGAGTGACTGATTCAGCAAAGCATCTCCACTGCATTTGCAACAGTGTTATCAACAACTTTTGTAACCAAGAGAAATAATCCTCTAAAGTCTGATCTCTTCCATTTCAACTCTTACTGCATCAACCATCCACAGCGCTTGAGGGTGTCCAGCTACTTCCCTTTTGGCTGCTGTTTTTCAGAGTCTGACTCAGGCCTGACCCCCTGCTGAGGGCAGGCTCTTTGTGCTTCATTGAACCTTTTTAAGATGCTGCATCTAATTTTTCCATCTTACTGCTTTTGATTAATTAATAATTGAATAAAGTAGGAGTTCGACTGAATGAGCTACCAAACTGGATTTGCCCTGCCAGTTCATAAATGGTGGCCTTAGACTGAGAACTCTGACTAACTCATTAAAAGAGTAATCACGTCGTTATCCGGAGAACTTTAAATTTAGTTAGATTATTATAATTGTTTTTTGTTGTTATCGTTTTTTTTATTTTTTATTTTTAGGTTTAAGCATTTTGATTACCTCAGAGTTTGTTTACTCTGAGGTAAGCAAACTCTGGGCAAGTTTGCTTACTCAGAGTAAACAAAGGTTGTTTACCTTTGTTTGCTATTGGTTTAATTCAGTTCCATCCAATGATGAATATATCTACAAGATCTGTAAATATAGTTGTCAAAAATGTAGTAAATTTACTCAATTAAAACTAGGCTAAGATTCCGACTACAGTTTGAGATTAGCACAACGAAAAGCTGTTTATGTCACTAAAACCTGAAACGTTAGGCTGCTCTATAAGCTTCCTCTGTAATCATAAATCACAGAGGAAGCTTGCGATATTATGCACACATGTACATTTTCAAAAGTCAATAAGGTATTTTAGAAGGAAAGCATGGCATGGAGCTCAGGAGCTTTGGAGCATGGAGCTTTTGTTTTTGTTTTGTTTTATACTTTCTAAGCATAACATTTACCGAAGAAACTTTCTTAGCTTATGTCCAGTGATGTAAGCTTCATGGAGATTTGTAAGTCATTGGTAATAAATAATGGTAAGTAACCAGGAGTTGTGACTACCTTACTTTACTTTGCTACAAACGACATAAGAGGTTTTGGTTGACTTCTAACCCTTAAAAAGGCATCTTAAGACTGTAATGAAGTGATTTCTGAAAGGGGGGTCATGACTAAATCTAAATTTATTGTCAAAATAAACACTGAGATTTATTTATTGATTGGAGTGAGAACAACTTTATAAAATAAATCTAGCTTAACCAGAGGATGACAAATGAAACCCAAAGACAGCTCAGCGCACCATTGAAAAGCACTCCTTGATGACTGCCTCCTCCAACCAACAACTATCTAAATCAAAACTACACTTTCTGCACTTGATGCAAGAATTTGTATGCAATCAATTGCAGTTCAAAGCCTACAATTCAGCCAAATACAACTTGATTTATTTCCACAGGTAAACAACTCTTTGCGTCTTTGAGAACCCTGTCATCGAAGAGAATATTCTGAAAATACTAGCGTGAATGATTTTTATTTGGTCAAACTGCAAAGAGGAAATTGACAACAATGAAGGCAAATTTCTCAATAATGGCTGTCGATACTGGGACATGCAAGCCCTTCTCTTTTTTTTTTTAAAGCTCATCAAATTTAGGGTTCAAAAAGCAACAAAAAATCTGTAGCAAGTTTCTCCTCTGCAAGAAGTTGTTAATATAATCCCCACACCTGCACCATTCAGTAAAAGGTTTATTCAACTACTTGATGATTAAAGATTAACCTCCTGCTTACATCTATCCCAAAACCCCTCCAGTATGAAACGGCCTATAACTTGCGGTAAGGATGGAGAACGTTTCCCAGCAGCAAAGATAAAGCTTCTAATCCTTTGCTTACAAAAAAAAAAAAAAAAAAATGAAATTGCAACTTGATGCTCCAGGATAAGTACTGTGTGCAACATCTAAAGTGAGTGATCTACTTTGGGCTGTTTTGAGGCCACATGGTGTCCCACATGGCCCATCCTTCACTTCTACAATTCAGGAAAAAGTACAGGGCTGTGATATGTAGCTCAAAGGCGTTTTGCTGTTTATTTGTGCTCTCTGGATGAATTGTAGACGATCTAAGTAGCTTATCTACAAACTGCCCCAATCTGGCCACAACCCCTCCCACCCACTGCTGTCTTGTGTCTTCAGATCACACTTCTCTACTGCTGCCCCCGTTCTCTCTTGTCTGGTTTCTCTTCCTCCTGTCCTGATTTGTTGTCCCTGAGGGAATGGCCATGACATGGCCACTGCGCTACATAATGAATTTTCTTTGGTTCCTGTGTTCTTTCCTTCAGCATCTTTGAATGCGTTCAGACTGGGAATCCCACCGGTCATTGTGCTAGATTCATTTACAGTGATTGAGGTAACCCAGTTCAGCTTCTTTCTAAATTTTAGATCTCGGCGATCTAGTTTTTTACGAGCAGTGACCAAAGTGCAATAATCTGGGAAATGCTGCCAAAATGCTAATTCCCCTAAAACATTTCCACATTTCATCAGGTTGCAACAACCTACTTCACTGTATTTTACCAGGATTTTATGAGATAGACCAACACCACCTCAGATAAGCCTGTAGAGTACATGGGCTTAAAATTTGTTGAGATTACATTACACACAAGAGGACTAGGTTTAGGTGGTATCTTATCCTAAGACTACTGGTTGAATTTGATTTATTTATAAGTATCAGAGTAAAGGGGGTTGAATACAAATGTAGTGCTCACTGTTTAGAATGTTATTTTCAAAAGCTGTTAAAAATCACTTTGAGTCTTAAATGGGGGCAACGAGGAGATCCAACAGACTTCTTCAATTCTTTGATTCCCTGTTGTTGTCATTAACACTGAAAACTGTTTTCTTTCATTCCTAGACATTTTTCATTAGATTAGATTTATTGCCATTGCACCGTACCGTTAGCATTGTTATGGGATTATTATTGCAACTCTGCGTAGGGCTTTTATAAACAACTAATCAAGACACATTGCACAGAAGAGGAGACATGTTACTTAATGTGTGGGTGAATTGGCAGTTCCAACAGTCTATGGGGAAGAAAACAGTTTTTCGGTCTATTTGTCTTTGCCTTTTTTCTGTTTGTCTTTGTCAGGAAATCTTATAGCAGTCCATGATCTTTTCGGCTGACCGGATGACACTGTGCAGCATCTATGGATACCCAGTTTTGGTATCCATAGGTCTAATGTTTCTAATTAAAACTAATGAGTTTCAGAACTCAAGAAACTTCTTGAAGGCAAAATGTCTTCCAGATAAGAAGAAGAGAGCAAATGCCTTCATTTAAAACTCTTAAGACTGCAAAAGGTATGAATCCTTTTGTAAGACAGAATATATTTTGATGAAATGGACATCTTAATGATATTAGATAAACATCTACTCCCATTTTATGCAAATCTGTGCTCAGTGACATTTTATGGGTTTATTTGAACAGTTCTTTTGTTCCTTTTGAACCTATTCTTGAGCTAAGTTTCTAGAGAAATAAAAGTAGTAGATTGAAAACTGCATGTGATCCACACAGTGTTTTCTTTGCAAGTTTTTTCTTCAATTTTTGCTCTTTGGCAAGCCAGAAATAAGGCATTGTTTTATATTTCAAATAAGTGTTAAAAAAAATCCTTGCAATCTCAAACTTGAAAGTCAAGTGTGCTCCATTTTGAAAGTCTGATTCTTAGAAGATGCTTTGTAGAAATTTTACTGCAGCTTTAGAATGCACTTGCTGAGAGGGATGATTTATCTGTGTAGTGGCTCCATATAAGTATATATGAAGGGCTAAATTGAGTGTTGTTTTTCTTTCAGCAGAGGTAAAATATTGCCTGTGTGAGAATTGAACTTCAGATAAATGATGTATAAGACCAAGGATGGGTAAGTGTTAGACTGTTTTTTGAAAAGTTATTTTCCATGAAATATAGGCAGTCCCCGCTAGCTTTGAAACAGCATTCATCTGAAACCCGACTCAGACATAAGGGTACATCAAAATGTGACACAAAGATATCGTAGTAGTAAAGATGCACTTTAAAGTCACTCTTGGGCATCTGCCAACGCCGTCTTTTTCACTAACTGTATTCTTCCTCGACTCTGCTTAAATGCAGCAAAGTTATCCGCTGCAGAAAGCTCAGATCTCAACTGTAGCTCATCATTCATCCCTTCACTACCCTCTGGATCTTGTATTAGCAAAGATTCAGATAAATGTGGTGTACTGCAAAAAGAGAGCCATAAGAAATCCCATTTTTCGTTTACCCAGCACGGGACTTTGCAAACATGTGGGAGATGACACCAATTTAAAATTTCTCGGCCCCAATGTTACGTTTAAAAGAAGTAATGCCCTGAACACGTCATCCATATGTAAAAATAAATATAGGAGTGGAGGCTACATTGTCTCTGTAGTCATATTTTATGTTATAGTAGACATATGTGAAGACAAAAACATAATTGACCTAGATAAGAAGCTATTTTACTCTCAGAGATGAACTCAGAAACATCTGAATGGGATGAGAAACTGCTCAACGACTCATGCTCACTACTTTCAACTTTCAAGGTTTTTGTGGAGCTTGACCAAATGTTGTTTTATTTTTCTAATTTCACCAAAAAAACCTTAGTCTTTCACCAAATTTCCATCAAAGTTGAGTGAGTTCATTGAAAAATTGCAAGTTGGTGAGTGCTGAACATACATTTGTTTGTTATTTTGTCAAATATGGTTATTTTTTCTCTATTCCCTCAAAAGGAAACACGATGGTAAGTTCAGTATATTTCATAGCACTCTAAAACACATTCACTGCCCTCTCGGCCGCCTTTTCTTTCCTTCCTTCTTCGTTTTGATGAAAAATGGCTTCCTGATACAACCCTGGATGCCCCAATTATTTTTCTTCTCAACTAAAACTGCTTCTAACAAGCGGACAACAACTTGGCAGAAATTCAAAGAGAAAACACCTTTCGAATGATAATCACCTCACAGTGGATTTTTGTAACACTCCACGGTCTCTCTGATGGATACGCTACCAAATCAGAAAGATGACATGTTATTTAAATGAACACACCGGCCCTCCCTCAAAATCCCCGCTGTCTCAAATGCCGCCACATGATTTGACGTTAAGAGAGGACAAAGCTGTCTTTTTAATCAGCTGACACAAGGGGAGTCCCACTGTCAACTGGCAAAAGGCAGGAAGGGGGTAGAAGGTCAAGGGTGAAACTGAACCATTAACCAACACTGATTTAACTGCCACCTCCGTGAGGTGATTTAAAACGTTAACATTTCAAACTTTGAATCAAAGCACATTAATTTCACACAAAAAAAAAATGAGCGAGCTTGATTAAAGTGATTATGTGAACGCTGCAGAGCCACAGAGAGAAACGTTGCCATGCAGAACCAAGTGGCCTCCGATTCACATAAAACATCAAATTGCCATTTTAATATTAACTGCTAAGGGGGAAAAATATTTTGCACTTTTTAGATGATGTCAGTGACAACCAGTTTGGCCTTCTACTGCTGTACCCCATCTGCTTCAATGTTCAACATGTTGTGTGTTCAGATAAAGTATTGTTCACACCGTTGATTTAACAAGTGGTTATCTGAGATTTTGTTGCCTTTCTAGCATTTTGGACCTGTCTATCCGTACTCCACTGACCGGGAAACCAAGAGATGGTTGAAGTTCATAAAAATCCCAACTGATCACTGGTTTCTGAAACGCTGTGACCAGCGACCTACCAGCAGCAAACATGCTATGCTGCTCAATGACAGCTATATTCTGACGCTGAGGTCTTGGTTTGAACTTCATGCACTGGCTTTCGTTCATCATATGTGTCTACAAGACATTGAGCAGGTGTCCCTAAAAAACTGAGCTGTGATTGTTTCTATCAGTTTGTTTGACTTTGAAGGGTTTAAACGACAGCAGATTTGCAGATAAAACCCTCTTGAGACAGCGACAGCTTGTGTGATCGGTTGTTGTGCCAGTAGTGATTTAGAAGATCATTTCAACGCAAGGATGAAGCATAAGACTCAAAAACCAAGATCAAACTTTATAATCTTTAATTTATATATATATATATATAAGACAAAGCCATGGCTGATTTAATACATTTCCAGAAAAATCATTTTGTACCCTGTAATTTACTTTCTGCTGGCAGGTATAATTAAGGACAGGTTTTCTATTTGCTAGAATAAAAAAATATGGGTCACACTTTGACGTGTCCAGTCATGGTCAATTACCTTGTTTCCACCTTTTCAATTAGATCCCCATCAGGTTCTAAGCAAAGAATGCAGAAAGACTTTGATAGTGTAAGCCGATTTTCCTTGTCGTTGTGGCCCTAATTGAGTCTCATCGAGCGTCTGATTGGATCCTGATAGAAATCCCTGTCAACTGATAGCTTGCAAATGTAATTTCTTAATCAAATTAAAGCAATCAGCAGTGTTAAAGAGATTTATTTCTGCAAAGTCTTTTTATTGATCATGCTGAACATGGCCATTCATTCTTCACAACATGGACCTTAAATGGAATTAACTTGGTATAATAGCTCAAGTGTAATTACTGAGGCATGGATTAAATTACATTTTTGAATATTTTCTATACTCAGTTTCGGAGTTCTTGTTTCCCCAGACATGATATAAAGGGTCTGTTTTTGTCCTTAATAAGTCTAAATTAGGTAATGATGACTCAGATTAACCACAAAATGCAAAATTAAGCTGCATGCTTATTTATTAGGGAAAAACTAATCGAGTGTTTGGCCAGTGCTTCCGTAGGAATAGAAATGGTAGCCTAATACTGACGATACAATGCACTTGATAAATGACCACCATTAGCGTAAGTACTTCTGTAAAAGCAAAGGTTTGTGTCGGTTTGTTTGTGTGGAGCAGTGAGACTTACACTATCACAATGCCAAGACGGAAAATGTCAGTAATGATCTCCGTGAAGCATTTGTGTCTCTCCATCAGTTTAAGATGATTACATTGGTTTCTAATGAATTGAAACATACTAAGCTACAGTGGGAAGATATTCAGAAATGAAAATTATTGAAGACAGTTGCCAAGTTTCCTAAGACTGGACACCATTGCAGATCAATAATTTTTGTAAAATTATGTGCTGTACATAATATTTATTTAATTGGCATAACTGAAATGAAAAAGAAAAAAAAATAGGACCTGTTTAGGGCATACCCTGCTTACATTTTGTTTTGCCATCAAAATCTTTTGTCTGAAATACTAACAAGTCTTTCAACTTATCTGTCCTTGAAACTGAAGGCGGACTGACAGGTAGACTCATCATGGTTAGCAATGCTCTGTAAAATAAGAACATTGCAAGCTTCCCTCTTTTCTGTAGAGAGATTCGTCAAAAGCCCATGACGCACAAACTGTACATCAGAAACTCATTACATGCTTATTAACAAGCAATTAGTTGAACTCAGTATGAGTGCCAGTTCAAAAGACATATGACATAACTTACAGAGCTGCATGTTAAGCTAAAAATAGATTTTGGTGTAGTACATGTTCATAGCTTTGATTGAAGTGTGCTCTCACACACTCTTCTGTTTAGAAAGTTATCAATTATAGATTGTTATGGTTTGACACATACTGCAGGAATTTGAAAATGGTGTTGCATTAAAAAAGGAATTTGTCAGATTTGTTCCTACTTGATTTCCCTTTGAAAGTATTGAAGATAATGAGACCAACACTTTCTGTGACACTTAATATTTCTCTGACTATAGTTGTTGGAAAACAAACACGGGGAGTAGAATGTTTTAGTGGCTGTCATTACAGTCATGTTGAAAACTCTGTACACCTTCACTGCTTCCAAATGTTTTACAGAGCAAGTGGTATCACTGTGTTGATACCACTTGCTCTGATAGCTGATCTTCAGTCTGACCACTTGTATAAAAGTATATATTTTTTAAATGGTCTATGTTTATGGTCTGAAATATAGATCCAACTTTTAACAGAAAATGAGGAAGAAATAACATCAACATTGGAGTGAAAAAAAAAAAAAAAAGTTGGTGCCCAACAATCTAAAAAAGATTAAAAACATTTTATTGTCCAAAAAAGAAGATGACTCACAAGAGGAAAACATTTAAGACAATAGTCAGTCTTTTCAGCTCTGGACATCTCAAGAAATTATCAGTGCAGTTCATCCATCTATCCTTTATCGAAGATGAGATCGCGGAGTGAATTCCAATCTCATCACAGAGACTTCCCACAGGAATTTCAAAACCAGAAGGAGTAGACAGTTTCAAAACAATTAACAACTGATCCCTGATCAGATTACTCATCCCAAACTGGTCACCTAACTAGACTGCCAAAACTTTGTATGTTCTGTCTTTCGTTACATCTTTGCAGAGGGAAAACCTTTTGTCACAAAGCAACAATCTTACCTGCTGATCACCAGAGTCAATGACGGAGCGTCATCAACTTTGTTGGGGTCACTGCAGACTGTTAGAGGAGTGTGATAGTCAGGCAGACTAGTCATTCTGTGTTAGAAACAGAATAGTGTCTTTGATAGACTAGTCTAGACATCATGATGTACATGAGCATCTGCTTTCTCATCTATGAACATAGTTTCTCCTTCTGTTTTAGGAATAGTTCTCAACAACAATGTGATAAGAGTGAAATAAAACATTTTTGCAATATTCCTCAGCAAGCCACGGCTTTGCCCCGGAGTCTCCTATCAGTGGGGCATGCCTTAAAACGTACAAAGGGAGCCGGCCAGAAGACATCGTGATGGGAGATTAAAGTACCTTGGCCGCCTCTTTTCTATGCAGAGCAGCACCTGTTCTACTTCAAGTTCCATCTACCTTATCTCTGCTGCTAAGTGCTGTCACCTGACACAGGATGCCTTTTTCAGCCACAATCTTATTCTTTTGGTCATGATCCACATCTCGCCTATAGATAAGTGTTTTCAATATAAATAGAAAAGGAAATGAAGAGACTGTTTTTGGCTCTACTCTTTCTTCATGTCAGGCGCACAACAGATGTAATCCAGATATACCTGTCTATCTCAAGCTCCATTCTAGATAAATATATTGAAAAAGAGATAGATAAAAACTTTACTAACCTCTTTGGGATTTTCCCACTGGGAAATTGTAGAATTTTACCATCATGCTTAACCAAGATACCAAGATATTTAAACTCCTCTGCAGGGACTGACCACCACCTGAAAGGGAGCAGTCCTCCATTTTCCTGTTGAGAACCACGGTCCAGATTTGGAGGAGCTAACTCACAATCAACCAAGTGTGAAGTTGTCCGATTATGCCATGCAAGAATTTGCAAAATGCCCAAGAGCTCCATAATCCTTAATTACAAAGAAAGACAAATCAGCCAAAGAGACAAAAGCATGACACTATAATTAGAAAAAGATTATCAGGCACAGACAATGGATGAATAAAGTATGGCTTGTCTGGAAAGGTTACCAGAAAAAAAACTTTTTTTTTTTTTTAGAAAAAAATGCAAATAAAATGTTAGTCTTGCCATTTCCTGTATGCCAAAGTACTATAGAGTCAAATGGGAGGTAAGGTTTGGTCAAACGTTACACATCTACAGATGATTATCATCACAGGTTAAATACAAGTTATGCAGTTTTAAGTAGTCGCAAATCAAAAAGACATAATTTGAAACTATTTTAAAGCCCGCCAACAGTTTTGGCTAAAAGTTATTTTATCACTAACTGCAGCAAATTGAACTTAATGACTGAACTTAATGTTAAGTCCAAGCTGTTCATAAAATAAAAGATTCTGTTAGGGGTCTCAGAACCCAAAATAAGTCCTGGTACAGATTCAAAGCAGCAGTTTTTGGGCTCTGTTGGCCTGTGAGCAGACTCTGTTGTAATGAGGCCCGGTGAGGCTCAAAGTGGCATATTCATTCTCTCAGTGGTCCTCCCTGCTCGCCCCTTTCATCTCATCCGCTAATCCTTCCTTTGCAGATTCCCAAGGTAAGGCAAAGTGATGGAACAGTGCAGTGGTTGCAGTTCACCAGTTCGTGTTAGGGAACACTTCTGATATGGGCTATTGTAACTTTGTCTCACAAGGGAAAGCTGACTTGAGGGTTTCCATGCCTACTGCATGTTAAAAAGACGATGGCAATCCAATTACATTTTTTTTTTTTCCTCCCGAGTACTTGTTGGAAGTTTTCTTTTTGTTAGGAAGCAACTAATCTTGCTCTCTATGTGAGACAGGAAACATATTGCCATATAGCTAAAGATAACCCCGCATAGCCCACTCTAATGATGTGGAAAGTTTAACGTTAAAAATGAAAATCCCATCAGCAGCTTAGACTACCGTTGCTGAGAAAGTGCCGTATTTTCCGGACTATAAGTCTCTCCGGAGTATAAGTCGCATCCCCGGCCAAACTATGAAAAAAACTGTGACTTATAGTCTGGAAAATATGGTACTTATGTGGTAAAAATACTAAACTAAAAAAAAAATAACACAATAATTTGAAATAGCCCTGGAAAGTATTAATGCAGCCACTCCCCACATTATTGTTCTGACTGAAAAATAATAATGTTTTTTAGTCAGAAAATATTGAAAATATTTTTCATTGGTGTCATGAAAAATATTTAAAACTAAAACTAAAAAATACACATACAAAAAAAATCGTCAAGGCTGAACTGTTCCTGCTTCTTAACATTGGCCCTGCTGCTGCTGCTGCTGCAGTGATGCATCTTTAAAAAGGTGGCCACTGAGTTGGCTCATTTAGATGAGTGATGGGAGAGAGTTCCTCTGTGAGAGTTGCTCTTCTACTTCCTAACGTTGTTTGTAGGTTGTGTTCAGTTGAATAATAGTCCCAGTGAATGGCAATAGTATATTTTTTTGTGAAATATAAACCTAATGAGGCTGTTGTTTTTAACCCAAAGGGTCTCACATCAAACTATTGTTTTTGGGGAGAATTAAAAAATGCTTTAAACTGAAAAAGTTTTTGAACAAACTTGAGGAAGGTAAAAAGAATAAAGTCTACGACATTGCTCTCGAAGGGCATACAATGGATTTCAATTTGGGTTTGGAAGTTAAGAAAGTCAGTTGAAGAAAAGTAAAGCAAATAGCTCGGGATGCATTATATTACCAACAACTACACAGGTACAAAACAAAAACACCAGCAAGATGCAAACAGTCATTTACAAACCAGGATTCAATAAAAACAAAAAGTTTAAAAAAGAAATTTCTGCAGAGAAAACTACTTTGCTGATGATGTTACAGGAGGTCAGAAGAATTGACAAAGGATAATAAGCAATGGCTCCAACACAAGGACGCACATTTCAGATCAGATTTTGAGACGGGTGTTGCTGATGCTTTTCCATCCATGAAGCATATTTTCCTCTAAAATTATGAGTTATTTATAAAGTTGCATCCATAAAAAAGCACTTCAACTTCATCCAGAAATACAATATTCTCTTTCACTTACTAAACTGCATTACATATTGTTTTACTGGAGAAAGGCTCTCAGTTCATCCTCATTTAATCTTAGTCAGCCCTTTGTAGTTCTGTTCTTTCTCATAATGTGGTACAACTTAAAATATTTATTTATGAATTGAGTTACTTGTGTTACCACAAACAGTCCCAAACAATCTTATCATATTATTTATTGCAGATTCAGACCATAAATGGTCATTGTCTGTTTACATTTGCAGCAGCTTGAACGACTTGAAAGCTGTGGAAATGTTTTTCTCTCAGCTTGTGAGCTACATAAGGGGCTTAAAACGAGCTCATTTCCTGACTAAAACTGTCAGAGGGCAAAATCCAAGATGAGATAGTTTAAATAATTGCTGTTCAAGAAGCGATTTTATTTCAATGTTCATTCGTATTGCTGTGCTCTGGTTTTTTTTAACGGCTGATATCTTTTGATGGATTCAAGCATTATTTGGATGTGTGAGCAGTTTTTAGATTCTTGTCAACTTGTAAACTAAATGCATTTGTAGTATTAATAAATCAGTGCTGAAAATGTTATCACTGAAAACAGGTTAGTAATAACAGATGTATGTACAACAGAAGACACCAGTAATTATAATGTCATTTCTAAAGAAATGTTTCAACTATGCTAAACCTTTTGTTTGCCACAATGGTTCTCATAACATTTTCTTAACTGCAGTTTGATTTTATTTATTTATTTTTTTTTGCCTGCTTACGGGCATAACTTTTCACTTTATACACTACCAAAGGGAACCTAGTAAGTAAAAATACTATTAATAAAAGTTGGACACTTGGGATCTTGGAATATTTTAGCTGTTAGTCACTGATAAATGGTAAAAGAATCAAAGAATCATCATCCTTTGTTTTGGTCGATCACAAAAAATCTTAATAAAATACATAAGAGTTTGTGATTGTAACGGTCCAAAAGTAAAAATAAATTAAAGGCAATGTTTCTCTAATAGACCCTTCAGTATAAAATTGAGCTGTTGCCCATTTTACTCCGGTGAACATCAGCATACAGGAAGCTTTTAGAGAGAGCAAAGTAAAGTAATCTGTCAAGCCTCATTATGGACAATTTCTATTTTATTTATTTTATTTTTTAAAAATTTGCGGCAAAAACATTAAAACCTTCCAACATATGGTAATGTGCCTCTCAAAGTAAGGGTTTTGCATTTGTGTGAGGTTAAGACAAACATATTCGTTCTATGGCATGATAATCACCCCTAAAGATTGTTTTAGAAAATAATATTTCCTTCAGCTGAATAGAAGTGACATCTTGAAACAAAATCCGCCAGACTGCTTTTATGCTATTTGGGAGAGCATGATTTCTGTAAATACCGGCAGCAGATGGTGAAAGGATTAAATACATGTCAGGCAGAGACAAACTTGAGCTTTATAGTGATCTTCAAAACAAACATATGAGCAGTGAAGGATGGTGGCACAGTGCAGGTCTGGCAGGCAGAAATGGGATTGTTTGTCTGGAAGGCTGAAATTTCAGAAACAGTCGCATGGATAATTTTGGCAGTGAAAAAAAAATGGTCGACATTCTCAAATGTGGATTTATTCATCTGTTAAAATACATAATAAATAGTAAATGGAAGAGGCTTTCAAAAGTAGAAATGCTGTTTCAATTAGTCAACTCCACTCCTGTTTGGCAGGTGTCTGTGTGTTTTCATAGCTAAAGTGCATATATTCTCAAAGTCTAGATAGTTTAAAAGGACAACAGTTTAAAGCTGGAGTTAGGCTCTTTCTTCAACAGAAAGTTGTGATTAAAGAGTCTGAACCTTTTTGCTTAAAGAAAGAAATTTAAAACAATCAAAGAAAGCCATTTTTGACTTCAGTTTCTAGAGATATGCATGTAGGTAACTATTTGCATCCTGGGTTGCTTAGTTGTTTTGGAGTTTGATTTATTTATTCAAGTTTGTTTATTCTGTGTCTTTTATTTGATTAGATCAGTCTTGTTTCTGTTTTACTTCAGTAGAGTTCTTTTTAGTGTCTGTTATATTTATTTCTTGTTATTCTCAGTTACTCTAGTTTTATTATGTTTCTTTTGACTAGTTATTCTCTGTGTCTTTAAAAAGCTCTAGCTCGTTCCCACGCTCTGCTTACAACACGCCATCACAACAACCCTTCCCTTAAGCTGTTAACAACCATTTGTAGGCATATTGGACTGAAAAGCAGTTTGCCTGATGAGCTCAGCAGACTTGCAGTTTCACCTGATGTTTGCTAAATGATGCTGCTAGTCTGAAGGAGCTGTGTTGGGAAGGCACAGGGGAGGAGCGCTCAGTGAGGCAGAAGCTCGGTTCGTGGAAATAGTTGGTGCATTAGAAAATTAAATGGGGAAAGTATACAGTAATGGTAAAATATAACCTACATGAATTCAAGGGTTTTGAGTTCAAAATTGTATTTAAATTTGGAACCCTTTAATTTGGGGTCTAATTATTTAAATCTAACTTCAAGTCTGCAAAATGCTATACGACATATTCCATGAGGCCAATATTTATTAAAAAAGATGAAGTCATTGATTAAAATTTGAAAAAGAAGAGAATCTTCTGTTAAAGTAGGCAGATGGATGTTGACATTTGTGAGTGAGGAGGCAGCAAGCCTGCTCATATCTACAGGTGGGGCTTCAGTAACTAAGCAAAATTTTAAGTTTTATTTAAATATTGAGGAACACTTGCATGCTCCTACACCGTCTCTGTGGCAACTGGAGAACAGCATATCAAAATGTCAATTAATTGTATTATCATATCTCAGTCTATTTTCAACAGAAGGTCCTACCTCAGTTTCATTTGTTCCAATATTTTTCTGCGCTTTCGTTTCCCTTGTCACTAACACCCATTTAAATAGAGTTCACTCTGTCAATTAGTATGCCCTCTGCCAGTGATCCGAAAATTATGCTAATATTCATTCATCAAGGAAATTTTCATTTTTCTGGAGATCAGAGGTCAGATAAGTAAAGCACCTTACGTCTGGAGGAGATTTAAGGGCTCTTTAATATTCAAAGCAGAAGGATGGAGTAGAGACAGAAAAAAGCAATGGTCAGTAAAATAAGAAAGGTTAACATGTGAATTGGGAGTTAAGTGTGGATGTTCATTTGTTTGTCAATCACCTGTAAATACTGTGTAGCAATAGCAACGACTTACAGCTGTTAATCAATTTGTTGTTCTCTTACATTCAAAGTGTGACCAGCTGCTTTTCAAGCACCTATTTATTTTCAGTTTTGAGAATACTGGAATGAAAAACAAGTTAAATTAATAAAAAGTTTAGATTTTTTGTTAAATCTAGCTAATAATGCCAACCAAGACCCAGCTCCAAAAGTGGGGTGGCAAAGGAAAACAGTTTTACTGAAACTGTTTTCTCAGTAAAACTAAAAATTCTCAGTCATGTGCCAATGACTGAGAATTATGGAAGAAACCAAGTATGGTGGCAGCATTATGCTGAAGGACTCTGCAATAAATTGAAAGTTGTGCACTCAACTCTTGTATTTAGAAATTATTGAGATTTGTGTTCTGTAATACTCAAATCCTGCCAAAACAGGGATGGATCAAATAGCTTATTTAAAAGCCCAAAATTAATAAAATATTAATGCCAATAATGAGTGTACTGTGGGTAAACTTCTCGGATGCACTTCAAGTTAGCATCAGTGCTAACAAACGATAGAAGCCACAGTTCGCAATTCAGCAGGGAGTCCTGTAAAAAACTGGAACAAACTCAAGGAACACAGAGTCTAAGCCAGACTTCATATTCCATAGATGCTAATCTGATGAGTCCCAATATGTCTTTGACCTGCTAATATCACTTTTTTGTGCACTTCTTTAGTTTTGAGATCAGGTTTGGTAAGAAAACCTGGATCTGTGCAGTAACACGCATGTATGTGGTCATAATGTTATGGCTCATCAGTTTAAGTTTAAGGATGCGTCTGTCTCTGTGAGAAAGGCTTTTAGTGAAGAACAGACGGCACATCGGAGTCTGTCCCGGCCTTATGGCTCTCTGTGACACGTCATTAGTCTGCCTAATTAGATAATAATGACTCTACTTTCCATTACAGGCTGGTGTAGTACACATGGCACAGACATCTCCAGGCCACCTAATCCATGCCAAGACATCTCAGTTTGACTGACAAAGTAATTCAGAGACGGCTTGTGCTCTCACATCACTTTCCTTTTATGTCATTGTAATTACTCACAAAAGAAGCTAGCTTTTTTTCTCATGTTTAAGCTTTTTTTTTTTTTTTGCATCCTCAACTGCTGTCAGGATGAAGCTGAATATCTGTTTTGACAGGAAAGGAGCAACACAGCTAATTAAGAACAACTGTACAGTACAGATATACATGTTCTACTAAATAGCCTGTGTTCAACACAATACATAACAATATATAGTATATAGTTTTCTAGTCAGATTACACAGTAGTGTTGAAAAGCATTTCCCTCCATATAGGATTTTTTTCTGTTTTTGCCTATACGCCACTAATGAACAAATTGTAATAAGCAAGGTGATTTGAGTAAATTCAAAGTTTGGGAAAAAGCTATCCAACACTGGTCCTATGTGGGAAAAAAGTAAAGGTAATCAATTAGCATTTTTCGTTAGGATTTTCAATTGGAGAGCAGAATTCAATATCCTATTGTGTAAATTGTCCAAAAGACGTAAATAAATCTTATCCTGTCATACCACCACCAAGATGGTTGATTGTTCTCATTAAGTTACTTTTTCTGAAGTGTGTTAGTTGTATTCCTGTCACCAATCCACAGAATATTTCCTCAAAAGAAAATATTCCTCAAAAGACCCTTTTCACGCCGCTGTCATATTTCTGTGAAAGTAACACCTCTTCTTAAAAAAAAAAAACAACAACAAAAAAAATCCCTATCAAACACAAGTAGCACAAAAAGAGAATAAACTTCAAGCTTAGCTTAGGGTGCTCTATTTGTGCGCTCACAAAAATCTCTGGAGGCACTTCTGGTTTCTTGTCCACGTCTTGCCCATGTGAAATGAGATAACACGTCATCAACCTTGATTAACAATGGAAGGAAAAAAGAAGATTAACACACTAATAACAAACAAAACAAACAGATTAACAAAGGAAGGAAGAGGAAAAGCAGAAAAACACCACTGGGGAGGATAATCCCATCAACAGATAAACTGCTCTTGAAGAATGTTTCCACCTCGGAGAGACGCGTAACAAAGCTCCTCTGCCCATGTTTAACAAAGTGGTTTAGCAAAATTATTTACATCTCTTGAATATATTTAATATTTTTGTCACCTTACAACCATTTTTCATTGTAATTGTCAGTGTTTTCTTTATGACTGGATCGTCATTTCCCAGCACATCTATAAACAACTTTTTTCCCCCAGTTTTTCCCTGCAAAATAGTTTAAATTCAATAAGATTAAATGCATAGCATCTGTGAAAATAAATGTTCTTTTTTTTTACAGATCCTCAATTAGATTTAGATTAGATGTTCAGCGGCTTAATAATTTGTGGTCTTTGCCTCGCCATCGTCTTCATGATTTGCATCTGTTTTCAGTAAGAGACGGGTCTAGAGCTCAAGCATCCCCACAAGTCAAGCACACACACTCCGTCTCTACGAAGCCACGCCGCTGGAAGTCATGCAGAACGAGGTCTGACCTCACAGGAAAGCACATCACCTTGATGGCAGCATGTATTTCTCCACGTTTCTGCTTTATGCCACTGCATCCTGGATAACTTAATTATACTCTTTATGACATATAATTTGAATGGATGGTCTTTTATTGTTTTGGCACCTATTCTAGCGCAAGATATGAGAAACAAGAGTGCACTTCCTTTTTAAGAGAGGCTTATCCTGAGAAAAGTTGGCAAGGTTTGTGCATATAGTTGACACGACTCAGTCGTCACATTTTCAGGTCAGATTCCTGGATATAAAATCGTAAAGAGTTATGTGACAGCCATTTTGGTGCATTAGCCTCCATAATCCAACAGGAGTTTTCAGATGTGCTTTTGCTTTTCTTTCGTTTTTCTTCTTTGAAGGTTTTTGAATTAAGAAATTTTAAAACAAATAGTGGCCATCAGGTTTTCTCCATTGTCTAGTCTGGTGTCTCTCATCTTCCTCTTCACTATACCCAATAGATGGTGTGCTTCCCTTCTTCCTGGAGAAGTAAAAGTTGCAGGATGGTAGATCTCGAAGGCTGGTTTGGGGTGTTAAACTCATTTTTTATTTCAGGACATCAAAGGGCCGGTTGTGGCAGAATGCATTGATAAAATTACCCACTAAACTATCAAAATAGCAATTTGATGACTATGTCTTAAGTTTTAATACTTTTGAACATCTTTTCACATGTAATGTGGCACAATACAAACAAAATTTGATTTGATTTGACTAATAAAATATAATTTAAGCACACAACTGTTATTTTGTACATCTATTCATGTGACTCTCTGGAGTCTTGAGGGCCACATAGAAAGCTGTGGTGGGCCCAATTTGGCCCACTGGCCTTGAATTCGACACTGCGTTCTAACAGGTTCAGGTCAGGCGAGTATGGAATGAGTCATATATTTGTTGAAACTGTTACTCACTTGGATGTGCAGCATACTTCTGAAATAGACCATCAAAATGAACATAATCTTTGTAATTCAGCTACATTTATTGTTTTGCTAAATTCTGCTTATACAGTTAGAAGGTCTTGGTTAGAACAGCGCCCTCAAGGTCTACTGTTCTGCAGTCTTTAGATGCATCCTTGCTTGTACACAACTGAATCAAATGAATGGCTCGTTCCCATGCCTTTGAAGAGCTACAGGAAATGTTGATGAGCCATTTGATTCTGGCGCACTGGAGAAGGGAGGCATCTAGAAGTCTAATAATTAACTCTTGAATTAACCAAACATTTTTAGACAAGAAAAGTGGTCATATAAATGAGTTAAAGGTTACTTCACACCTTCATCTGTGAGCTCAAATCCCAATTGTATTTACCTTTCCGTATATGTGAGGAAATGATGAAGAATCAAATCCTTTTACTGCTGCGATAGTGAAGAGCTTGAGGGCGAAGAAATGCATGCTTATTTAGCAGCCTACCTGCTTTTAGGTAACAAGAATGAAGCTACCAAAAGGATTAAAATGCTCCTTTTCCCCTCCAGGAGAAGCAAGACTACTGTGAAGAAAGTACATAAATGTGACAGCTGCTGGTAATGATTCACCCTGAAGACTGGTCCACTGGAGTAGGTTATAAATATGCTCTCATGTCACTGCAGATGTATTGCACTGCACTTGGATTGAGAATATTAAAAGGTGTCAGCCACCTATAGGGAACTGTTTTTTTTTGTGTGTGTGTGTTTTTTTTTTAACAGGCTGGTCAAATCTAAAATACTGGCTTTACTGGAGCTGAGGAAGGTTTGGTTGTTAGTGTTGGTGTAAATGTTCAAAGACATTTTCACAGAGGTTTCCTCAGTGCTGGGGAGAAAATCCATCAGTTCAAGTCTTATTTCCACTGTCTGTGTTTACACTTAAAGTGCAACAACGGTTTGTCTCCAGATGTTTGTTTTTATGAAAGTCAAACTGAAACACTGTTTCTGCTCAGGCTGAACCATAAAAAGTGGTTTGACAAAAATAACAAGATCTGGACTTCAGAGAAATGAATAGGAGATGCAAGAAACTAAGAATGTAGCACGTTAGAAGACATTTGGTTAAATCTCTTTTGTGTGGCCTTAAAATAATGGATGTGGTTTGAATTAGAGTTATAACTGAAAGGTTTCTTAACTATTGTTCTTTATTGGTGACAAAAAATGTTTCTCCTAATGATACAAATAGAAAGTATGCTGCAAAAGAAAAAACATAAACTAAACACTTACTGAATTTGGGTTGTATGAGCATTTGTGCATGTAGTTTGAGTAAGAAAACAAAGTAAAGACTTTTCTGATACATCAAGCCAACTTTGGAAAAAACACTTCAACATACTTTAGATGTAATAAAAATCTTGATTTCCAGTAATCTCGTTCTCCATTGTTTAATAAAAAACATAACATAATTTCTTAAGGAAGCCCTCCTTCTCTCACAAAGAAAAGCATCACACTTCAAATTAGCTAAGAGACATGCGTCTGTCAGTGCAACTCCCGGGCTAATTAAATGATGCTGGTATGTAGCTGCCCCAGATGTAATGACTGTGTTCATATCATTTCACCCGCGTCTGTAAATATTTATCAAGATGCCCTAATTACCAGTTCCCACAATGACTGTCAAGTCACCCGACGACATAAATGTTCTGCTCCAGCAGCCAGGAAGCATAAAAAATTCAACTTCTTAAATTGAAGGAAAATTCCCGGCATCAGTGCAGGCCACCTTCCAAATGGAAAAGGAGAAGGACTGAACATGGACTCAAATAATCAATCATAACAAGAGGGGCAGCGATCATTACACCGATAATTTAAACAATTTATAAAAAACAAACTAAATCATAGCTAATAACCCATGCTGATGGGAAGTCATTCCGCACAATGCCCGAATATTCCTGTCAGTATTTCACAATTTAAATGCAAATTAGGCAACATGATTCTCACAGGCAGAAATCCCCTGTCCAAGGCGATTAGGTTAATTAAACAGCTTAGATAGCAGGAGGAATGTTTCGGGTACCAAGCAGGTTCTGGGGACTGAGGCAAACAGCAGCAAGTTCTCAATGAGAACCAACCTGTGGCATAAATACAGATATTATTGTTACAGTTGTGGGGTGATCGTGTCCACAAATTAAAATGTTAAAATGCTTATGATTTAATGTGAAATATACATTTCAATTTCTAACAGCAATAAATTAGTGTATATTAGTGTATATATATATATATATA
>CAEFZY010047713.1:0-11329 GCA_903066815.1 Brachyrhaphis roseni | reverse complement strand
GTGTTTGGGCCTCACCAGTGGCTGGTAGCTGGTGTCTGTGTTTGGACCTCACCAGTGGCTGGTAGCTGGTGTCTGTGTTTGGACCTCACCAGTGGCTGGTAGCTGGTGTCTGTGTTTGGACCTCACCAGTGGCTGGTAGCTGGTGTCTGTGTTTGGACCTCAACAGTGGCTGGTAGCTGGTGTCAGAGCCTTGGCCCCGCCAGTTGCTGGTGTCAAAACTGTGTTTTTCTTATTTCAGAGACTCAGTTCCAGCTTTGTTTTAATGTGTTCCTTTTAGGGTGTGTTTTTTTTTGTGATTTTTGCTCTCTTGAAGCCAGTCAGCCTCGGCAGATGGCTGCTCATCCTGAGCCTGGTTCTGCTGGAGGTTTCTTCCTTTTAAAGGGAGTTATCCTCTCCACTGTTGCCTTGTGCTTGCTCAGGATGGGGGATCCCTTGGATTAAACATCCATCGCGATCTGCTGGTGACCCCTCCGCAGAATCGCCACCTTAACGTGGTGGAGGGGTTTGAGTATCCCTATGACCCAGATAGTAATTTTGTCTTGAGGTTCAGCCTTTAGTGAGGCTTCCCAGGACAGGTTGCCATTGGGGAGGGATCAGACTAAGAGCGATTCAAGATTTCCAGTGAAGGAAAGCTACTATAAAGTGAAAGATCTTCACCTGTTTCTTCTGTTGTTTTATTTTTTTTGCATATTGTTGGAACTTTGACAGCCATCAAAACAACTTAAACCATATCAGTTTTGATAAAAGTTTAGCTTTCAATTAATTGATCGTTTTGTGATAAAACATTATAGTTTTCAGCTGTATCGTTCCAGCATTTCTTCTTTCATGAACCTTGTTTATAATGCTTAAAAGTTGTTCTGCAAAATCTAATAAAATACAGTTCTGTTCAAGTTAAGAACGGATGCATTGTGTTTTATTTCTAAAGTTTTCTTGCATGAGTTGAAATGTGTGCAATTTACAAAATTTCAAAGGAGCATGTTGTTATCTTAGAGTTCATAAAAGTGTTTATGAATCCATATGAATTTATTATATATTGCCAATAACAAAGTGCTTTAATAGTCACTTTATTTAACCTCAAATGTGCTGTTAGTACCAGATATCCACATGGTGTTTTTAATCTGCTTTCATGTTTTTTCTGTATTGTGTAGTTTTTAAAGCTGTAATAATTTGGCTCTAAGACATAATGAACACATTGCAACTTAAATGCAACTTGCAGGACTCAGAATCTGCCAATAAATGCTAACACCAGCTGATTAGTTTTGGATTTGTACCTCTTGTGATGTCATCAGTCCAAACATACACAGAACAGAGTTAGCATGTTGTTTTTTCTTTACTTTTTGAAAACATTTTGTTAATTTCTTCAGCGGAAATCAAAACTTTGGTAAAAGTTTTGATTTTTTTGGGGATTTTGTGGAATCCCCCCCCAAAAAAAAACACTCCTAAGAGGAGGACATCTTTAAAATAAATCTCAGCAATGACAGAAAAAAGAAGCTCCATCTCAGCCAAGTTCCTTCTTAAAATTTAAGCGTTTATTCAATCAAATATCCGTGCTGGTATAGCTGATGTGTTGTAACAGACTGGTATTCGCACTGGGTTTATGCCTAAATGATGCTGGTACAGGTTCTTCAGCTTTTTCAGTTTACAATGGTTCTAAATTAAAAACATTGTTCTTCAGTTTGACTTGGATGTTAATTCAGATATACACTCATCGCCCGACCTTGCAGATCTCCTAAAGAAAAAAACTAACAAAAAAAACAAGGCGGTTGTCTCAACCACTGAAGTTTGTGGCTGTATACCATCAATGCTGGAGTCAACATGGGAGCAGAACCGACAGAGAGTTCATCTGAGCCGCTGCAGGCAACACGAGGCACGCCGTCGATGCAGAAACTGGTTTTCAGAGTTAAATTAATGACTGTAGCGTATCCTTGTGAGTTGGACTCAGAGCTTTTACTGACCAATTGTTTTTGTCCTGTTCTGGCCAATCTTTATGGAATGTGAGAACAACAAATACAAAATGAGCAATTATAAATGGAATAATAATTAAAACAAACAAAAGAAAAAGCAGATGCTTCTTGTTTGTCTTACATTTTGCAGAGTCACAAACATCAAACCACCAAAAAGAATGTAAAACAAAAACAGAGTCCACCTTAGAACAAGTGGTTGGTCAAAACCTTTGCTCATTGAAGCACACAGAACTGCTAAATACCCTCAAAAAAGTATGGGTAAAGGGAGAGTTGAAGTTGATGTTTTACATGAACAAATATCACAACTTCTATACATTTAGCTGCACATCACACTAAAACAAAATGACCCACTATATATTTTAATGTCCGAAAGAAAAGATAAAGGATTTCAGAAAGCCGAGGAAAAATGTGTGATGAACTTACAGAAATGTATTAAATGTTTCCTCCGACTTCTTGATTAATTAAAGTTTGAATTTATAACCCAGGTTTAGATCATCCAGTGGTTGGCTTTAAAAGTTTTGATATATGGATATATATTGCACTTCTGAACCAGTGGCCACTTTATAGTAGCTTATCTGCACCAGAGAATTTCTCTGCCAAGTTTTTTTTGCATGTGGCAATGGCTAAACTAAACACAATAGACCGTGGTTGCTTGACTATTCCATTTTGAAGCCAATAATTTGTACAAAAATCCCAATCAAAATTAAATATATTGCCTTTTAAAGCTTCCGCTAACTGGAAAGTGTATAAAAAAAAACAATGATGGAGTGCAACAGTAAATGCTACCACATGTATGGGTTTAATGTTAAATTACAAACAAAAATCCTCTCTGAACCAAGTGAACCGAGGCAGAGGAAGCCCTGAGATTCACCCCAATGATCTGAACATTGTGGCTAATGAATAGAGCACACACACCCCACACAGTACACACACTCTCACATTAAACCTCTGAAAAAGGAAAGGGAACGTCAAGAGGTGAGAGGCATGCTGCTGAGGGAGGAATCAGAGAGACGCACTAAAGAGAAGGAAACGCTTCCTGAGTCAATAACATGTAGATCTCGTTATTTCAGGCTCCATTAAGTTTCTCATTAAGACTCTGTGCTTCATCACGGAGGTAACAGAATGAAGCTGGCTTTGTGAGAAACACAAACAAATTCAGTTTTATGTTTTGGTGGTTCTTAAGTTGCTCCTTTCTTCTGTTTTTTTTTTTTTTTTAAATAATAAATTAAGGTCTCTGAACTGGAATTATGTCGATTAAATCTTATTGTTGGTTTGACTGTCAAAAACACCATCCAACTTATGTCCATTTGGTGTTTTAATCAGTATTTCAGATTATGAAGGCAGATAACAGGTTCAGTACATTACAGATATTATCACCACCGGAGCAAAAAAGAAATTGGAAAAAAGCTACAGATTGTAACTTTTATTACTAAATAAATATATTTCTCACATATTTGTTAAAACTGTTACTTTGTCATGACAGTATAAGACAAATATTCCATGAAAAGGAATCCAGCTCCTCTGCCTTCTCCCAATGCTGCCAGAAATCCACCGCTCAGTCAGAAACAACAAATCAGAGCCAGGAGGAGGGGTGTTGCTGTGTCAATAACACTTGTGTACACGGTGCTCACATCGCCCCCACCCATTGCTTTTCTGCTACACTACAGCTTCTAGCCTGCTGCGAATAATCATTCTAGTTAGCATAGCCACCAATGACAGTGGATAAGCAGGTTTCCTGGAATGGTAAGCTGCTTCTCAACCATTAGAACATTTAGCAGTGCATACACAAAGCTGAGTGACAGCGATAAGCCCTCCTCCTGGCTCTGATTGGTTGTTTCTGACCGGGAGCGCTGCATTTCTTCAGACGGCAATAGCTGCTCAGGGGAGGAGATTGATCTTTTCACAGATATCATACCGTACTGTTATGATACGGTGACAGCTTAAGGTATATTTTTTTTATAAAAGTTACATACGTCAGCTTTAATAGGTGTAGAAATTTCACAGCTAGACTTGGTGATTTTTTTTTTCAAGGCATCAATCAAAAACTAAAAACAAAACATGCAAACAAATACTTTGTTGTTTTTCAGAAATCATTTCTGCCTCGCAGCCTTCACTCAACAGTTTCAGTTGTTTCTGCCGTTGGTTAGAAAGACATGGATTCACTCATTTAAGCAAATGGTGATTATGTTAGTACAGATTCTTATGTAACCACAAAGCCATTAGTCCTTGTGTGAAATCTGTGTGTGTGTTCAGCCTCAAGCTGAAGCTGTGTGTGGACAAATAAATGTGACAATAAGTCATAAGAGATGCAATCATTCAGCATCCGTGGAGCTCTTTGCTGATGCTCATTTGTAAAAGCGCCGCGGGGCAACTGGTGTTGCCTGAGCTGCGGTGCCACTGAGCAACTTACATGCAATCATCTTGGTCCTGAATGTCACGTTAATTTTTCATTAGATATGATTTATTTGAACAAATCTTTCTGCAGATATTGCAGACGAACGTAAACAGTCAGATGAAATGTTTAACTCATGATAAAGGCTGCGTGGGAAAAAGACAGGGTTTTTTTTTTTTTACCAGTTTTAGTACAAATATCTAATTAAATTTGAAATGAGACAAAAGTAGCTTTTAAGTATTTTTTCAGCAAGATATAGAAGCTCATTTTAAGTAATAAGTAGTAATAATTCCTTAGTAATAATAATAAAAGTAGTTACAATGGCAGATTTTTATGGGATACATATTTTGTTAAACGTGAAAAATTCTGCCAGTAGAATTAGTGCTTTATCATTATTAATACTGTTATTATCATTATGGAATTATTGACTTAAAACAAACTCTTATGTCCTGGTTTAAAACATACTTCTAGGTTAGTGCATCACAGTTTTCTCACAGTCAGCAACATGTAAAAACATTTGTTTCTCCTTTAATATGCCTGTAGAGCTGCTGTCACACGCTGGTATATATAGAAATGTCTTTTACATGCGTTAGAACATGAAGAAACCCATTTCATTTGACTTTCTATTAAATCCTGTCTCTTCTGTGCAGCACATCTGTTGTTCATGATGATCACATTTTGCATATTTGATGCACAACGGGAAGAAGTAAAGTGTAAAGTTTGCTGCTTCTCCTTGACGGAGACGGTTCCATCTGCAGAATTGATGAGGTTGGAAAACTATTTACCTCATTATAAGCTTTAAGGGGGGGGGGGGGGGGACTGCTTTATGTGCTATAGAAAAGCCAAAATATAGTAAAATATTAAAACAACAATCTTGTGTATCTAAAAGGACACTTTTTTGTACTTTAATGAAGTGAAACATTTGCTTCTCCATGTCTACCTGATGAAATGCACTGCAACTGTGAAAACACAGTGTGTGCGTGGGTGTGCGCATGTGTGTGCATGAACTTTATTCAATAAAATCCTGGACTCTAGCTAACGGAGAAGGAGCCAACATTATACATCAGTGATTTTTGTTGCTGCACCTCTTTAAATGGATGAACTCATTTCTGCCGTTTATAAAAGATCTCATTACCAGATATGAAGCTTACAAGGAGCTAAAGATTGAATCAGTTCCTTTTTCATCTCAGCGTTTCTTTTAAAAGTTTGTCATTTGAGAGCAGAACGTGACGGACCTTCAGTCGCTGTGGTCCTGCTTCTTTTGTGTCCATTCAAAGGAGAAAACGCCTGATTAGAGAGCTGCTGATCCAACATTCTGCTCAGCCTATCATGGTCTCTGATTTTCTTTGTGGTATAAATGTATCCAGTTCATTTCCTTTCACTTCAGAGTAAAGGATTTGTTGGCTTATTTGTAAAAGTTAGTTTCCAATGAGTCAGGGCTTATCCTAATAAAGTGAAGACCACAAAAAAATGGAATTCAAATGCAAAAACATTTCTTTGTTAAAATTGTCGCTAAATGCTGACAGTATAATATGAGACTGATAATCTATGAAAAAAATGAAGCTCCTCCTCCTCCCTGAGTTACTGCTGCCAGCTGAAGAAATTCACGACCAATCAGAGTCAAGAGGAGGGTCTTAGTGCTGTCAATCATCATTGTGTACAAATACCGAAGAAACAACTTACCATTCCTGGAAAACTGTCATTTGGTTGCTATGCGAACTACCTACCTATGCTAGCACTCACAACAGGCTCTGGTGACGGGAAAAAGTTGTAGTGCAGCATAGGCTTAAGTACAAAAAAACCTTTCAATAAAAGAAGAATAACTATCTAAAAGTTTAGTGCATTTTAGTAACTCACTAAGTGAAACACATTATAATTAAAGAACCACTCCAGTGCATGGAGGCTGATGGCCTGAAGAAGCGAACACAACCACATCATCTGCAAAAATCAAACATGAGTTTGGATAAGGTGTGAACACCTACAATAGTGTATTAAGGTTATTGTAAATAGAAAAAAAGGAGTCAATTCCTGCCAAAAAACTCACAAATTTTGAAATTAATCTCAGAATTTTTTTGTTTTTAGGAAAAACCCAGAAATGTTGAAGTTTTCCCTATTAAAATTTCTGAGATTATTCTCAAAGTTAGATTTTTGGCTGAAATGTTCTAATTTTTTTCTATCTACAATAACCCTAATACACAGTTGTAGAAAACACCCTTATTGTGCACAGTTTATAATTGTAATTGCCTTGAGCTTCCAAAGCAGTCAGTCCATGGGCACCATTTAGTTTCCATAGGAGCCAGGAGCAGGGATAAAAACAAAAAAAAAGCAAAAACAAATTTAATTAAAGCAACTAGATGTTAGCATCTGCGGTAGCGCAAAGGTTGTTTCCATTGTGCGTATTAATGCATATTAATGTAAATTTGGTTTTAGAATATTAAAATAGGCAGTGTTTTTAGAGAGGGGCTCAAATATTTGGATTTTAGTTATTCAAGAGCAGCTATGGTCCCTATTCCTGACCCCTAATCCTTCTAACCCTAAAGGTCCCCTCACCTACTTCTTCTCCCTAGCCCCTCTTCTAGGGGACCCTCCTCAGAACCAGTTGTGAGGCTTTTTCTGGATTTTTGGCTGCAGTTTTATTAATTGGCCAGCAGATGACACCACAGGACCATGGCTGGTGGGGGGATTTAAACCTCATCTTTCAGACTTTAAAGTTATGTATTTTATAGACCTCTTGGTTACTTACCTGCATCCATACCATAATTATTATCATATATATCTTCTTATCATTTCATATATGGGAGCACTGTGCATCTAAACCTATGTTTTGGGCAACACGTTCTAATGTTGTTGTCTAAATGTACTCACAGAAACACTGTTTTTTATGTATATTTCAAAATATGCTCTGAGTGTGTGTGTATATAGTTACGATCGCTTTTGCCTTCTGATTTTTGTTCATTTTTCTACTTTATTTCAACTCAGTCACACTGAAGCCTACCAGCAGAGTTAAAGCTGTAGACTTCCTGGACACCACTACATGCAAAGGCTCACAGTTCAGCACCACACAGATTATACATTAAAGTCTGTTTCAAGCCCACTGACACACCTGCTCTCCTCTACAAATCAACTATCACCCCAAGCACACATACAAGCCTAATCAAATCCACAACTGCTCAGATTTTACAGAATCTGCACCCAGCCAGCAGAATTCTGACTATGTACCAGGTTTGGCATCTCTGACACATATAGTCTGAGTTCTTTCACTTATCCTAACCTTTGACCCCTAATCCTAACCCTTTCTGGTACTTGACCTATTGATCTTTTTGATAATAAATTAAAAAAAAAAACTATAAACGTAAACTATATAAATATTCTATAAATAAATAAATTCCTTTATTATTTTATAAGACCCAATAAGGGCTGTGGGATGGGAGTGTGAGGAGGCCTGGAACAGCGACGGCCTGAGCATCTAAAATGTTGTCGCCTTTGGACTAAAAGACCATGAGATCCACTACCTCCATCAACCAAACAATCTGGAATTTGAACATTTTTAATTAACCATCAAAATACATTTTCATATTTTTATTTTACATTTAATTAATTAACTTTTTTTTTTAAAGCTAGTGACCTTTTGAAATTTGAAGTATACTTTACCCTTTGAGTTGCACTACAGCACAACCAAGGAGCAAAGTCCAGCAGAGCAGTGGTATCGGTTTGGAGTATTGGCATGAGTACCAGTACTGGATGCTGGTAACGGACTGATTCCGGTATTGGGACACCACTACCAATAATGGCAGCTTCTCCTCTCATACAACTTGCACTTTGAAAACGGTCTGAACTAGTTTTAGACGTTTGGACAACACACTTCAAGGGTTTTGTTTTTATACATTCTGGACCAACGCAAACCCCTGGAAATGTCTGATCAATTTTGTTGAGCTCATGTAACCAGACGTTTAGTACGAGGGAGACTCCTTAATGGTCACAATCTCAATAATGATATTTCCACAACTTTCAAAACATTTTTCACCCACTCTTTAATTGCAAAGCCAACAAGTACAAAACACAGTGGAACTTCAGCAAATCAGAAAAAGGAAATAAGTTGCAAAAACAGTTGAACTCTATTATTTTGCCCTAAAACTGTGGCTGAGTAAACTTTTTGGACATAATAAATTTACAAGGAGAGAGAGAGAGGCTTATACTACATGGAAAGTACTAAGTTGATCCATTTGTTTTTTGTGTGGAAAACATGGTATAATCCAATTTTCCCCAATGTGGGTAGATGAGGCCCCAATAATCCAATTAAAACCCATTGAGCTTGTTCTTGACAGAAACTATGAAAAATGTTGTATCCAACAAAAAGAACAAACCAGCATAAACAGCAGTCTTGAGAGTAACTTGAAATTTTTAAGCCTCAACCCTTGGCTAGTGGGTTGAAGTTACTCGGTCTGATTTAGATTCTGAAAACTTTGGTGGTTTCACCAGCTCACCTCCTGATATGAACATGAAGACACAACACTGACTGTTTCCAAAGAGAGCTGTAAGCCCAACATGATTCTATGTGTATATGACTTCTGGAATCTTAACTCATTCTTTGTCCTTATTAGGACATGTTTCCTGTGTGTCTTCATGAGCATCTCTGAACCTGGATTGTGTGTCTGCTGTCAGGAAGCATAACTAGCTTCCCCATTTCACCCTGTCTGGAGTCCCTCTTTTGTAGTTCTGTAACCTTTTGTCTATTTGTCCATCTTTGGATCACACTAGAGCCAGTCTGCACATCTTTGCATTATTCTTGTGACCTTCCCTTGACTTCCAGGTGCATGTTCCCTGCCATCGAATTAACTTCCTCTTTATACTTAGGTCGTAGCTTATCATGACCCCACTTCACCTTTCCTCATGTCTTAATGTCCCAGTAATCATATCCTTTTCACTCATGCCACATCTGAGTCATCTCCTGTCCCTTATAACATTAATTAAATCAGAGATGTACTTTTTTACCTCACATTACTTTCCAATAATTGATATCATTGTTCAACATTATTCACTATTTATATTTGTAACATTCAATTCCTAAGTTATAAAAATAATTTATTGACTGCTTACAATTTCAAATGGTCAATTATAGGGCAAACTGAGGTAAAGTCAGTTTACCAATTTTGGTCAATTGGCTTTGGTTGAGCCAATTGACCAAAATACACTTAATGCACGTATTTTAGCTGCTGTGTCTTATATTAAATATATTAAATCAAGATTCTGCATTTCCATGATTATAGAGTGGACATCATGCCTTGTGTATATAAGCACAAAACAAGTAGGGGAGCCACCAGTGAAGTTAGAGAGGGGAAGTCTATTGGATCAGGAGCAATGGATACAAAAATAGTCAGAACGACATTGAAGAGACAAAAAAGAAAATGCACTTCTGAAAAGGCTAAAATGATTTTCTTAGATGCCACAGAGTCTCAACTTTGCAAACATATTAAAAAAGGAACTCTAATTATAATTATGAAATAATGTTCACTTCCCAAAGCCACTTAAACATTATGTTGGGGGTGGAAGGGCTAGTGATATAGCTCAACTTTATCCCTGTCCTGAGCCAACAGTTACCTCTTGGCTCAGGGTATGTTGAGCCAAGAGGTAACTGTTATTGAAGATGCTATTTTATGAAAAAAATCTATGTTTATACTCATTCTGATTGCTTAAAGAGAAGCACAACATCCCAAAATACATGCAGATATACATTTTGGCAATTAAACTAAGATTGCCTTTTTGTAGTGATTCTAAAAATTAACAACGGCTCATCTTACCAGAGTCTCCCCTACAATCCATGCAGCTTAGATCAACTTACCAAAATTACAAGTTTTCCATGATTACATGATTAGACACAGAAAGAAAACTATTAAATCAAGGTCTATAGGACGAAAAAGCATAGCATAACCTCATTGCTTGAACTGAAACCATATCCCTTTGGTTTTAAATGTTTTTTTGCATTGTCACTTTTAGTTTGACTTGTAAAACCTTGTCATGGACTGGTTCTGAAAACTAGCCTTTTCCTTAAAGGGCATAGAGACAAGACAACTGTTCCTTTTCAATTTAACAGAGTCATAGGTTTCATCACTGCAAATAAATTGGGATACCTAAAAATATGCTGGTTTTTACTTCTTTTAACTTCACCCCTCCCTTGTTAAGCTTGAATCTTCAGCATAGAATAAATTAGAAGTTTCTAGATTATTTACTTCATACTGACACAAATCATAAAACCTCAAAGTCATAGTAAAAGCATGTTGTTGTCAAATCTGGCCTTATTCGGTCTGGGGTAGCATCATCCTAATGTCAAGTCTCTCTGAATCCTCATGACACTCTAATCACCTATAAGAAAGGGAGAATCTTAATAACTCTTAAAATGATTGCTTTCTCTCCTATACTATGGAAGAATTAACTGATCTGATTATCCAGTAAGAATAGCACTTAGTTTTAAAATATGATTGGGAAGTTTTTTCTTAAAACACCCACCCACAAATATATATACATATATTCTCAAATACGCTGTCCTCTGCCTTTAACAGTCCAGAAACCCCAACTTTCTCAATGCCCCTTTGCTATGGAGACTCGATCTGAGACACCTGAAGTTTCCCTTTTGTGACATTACAATCTCCTGCTCATTTTTAATCAAGGTTTATGGACAACATAAAAGATGAGTACCGTAATTTCCGGACTATAAGCCGCGACTTTTGTCTCATGCTTTTAGCCCTGCGGCTTATACAATGATGCAGCTTATTTATGCATTTTTTTCCCTAACAGCCACCAGGGGCGCTCGAGCAGAAAAGGTAAGAGTGAGACAGGGGGAATATATGTGTAGAGGAAGACGCAAGTTCAATGTAACATAACACTTCTCCTTGCTCAAGAGGAAGATGAAGACGGCTCTCAGTGACTTTTACCGGTATGTTTTTTTTAACCAGCCCTGTTAGTGCTGTGTTACTAC